>JAJJWW010009238.1:0-52899 GCA_023531295.1 Papaver armeniacum
GAATGAATCTAAACCTTCAACAAATGCACGCTAGCGGTGAGTGCTTGTATATTCGAAGATCAATCCTGCAAGTCAGAAGCCTAAACCAAGAAATGGCCGTTCCAGGACTTGTTCCCGGTCCAAAGTGAAGGAGATGGGGTTGATCTTAGGGAGGGGAAGCGAAGAAGGTGTTGAGATTGTGAAGGTGTTGGCTTGCTTATGACTTTGAAAGCGGAAAGATGAGCAAGCTTACGGTTGATGCAAGCGGGCTCGAGTGTTTGAATACGGTTTTTGTATTAACACTTGGTTTACATCGGTTGAACTTGTGTTGTTGTCTCCTATTTGAAATAGAGGCGGAGAACCTATTTATACAAGTCATTGAGCCTCATTCACGTTTCTCGTGGGAAGTGGAGGTAGTGGAATGATGGAGTAGTGGAGTTGTGTTTCGGTGATACACGACCAGTCTTGCCCACTTCTCCCTGTTCATCTCTAACCGCCCATGACTTCCTAACACGTTCTTGTGATGAGCGCGTTGCCTGTGCCTTTGTAAGCGCTGGACCAATACCCGGTATATCCCCAGTTTGTGACATGATTGATGTCTGGAATGTGGATCGTGGATCCACGAAAGGTAACATGTAATCTTTGGATTGAATAAGCTGCGTTATTGAGGAAGTTGATACTTGTAAAGTATCGTGTGTATTTTATACGAGTGCGCATTGTGGTGTGCAAAGGCGATGGGTAATGACGCCTTCCTGACAAATTGACTCGACCGGGGTTGTATAAAACTGGTGAAGTTGGGCGGATGAGATGAGCTTTGAGACACTGCATCTGCGGCCAGTTAATGAATATTAGGTTTTTGAAGAGGTGCGCAAGCATCACTCTTGACTTAGTCAAAACCAAGTATGGGAAGGATTTTGGAGAGGACCAGACCATACATGCGTGTAGGCGGCATGATGGTGTAGGTGCTGTATTAGTTCCCTCACCAAAGCCGATCTGGGCCACTTTCAATTTGGCCGGCAAAGAGGAGTGGTCGAGATCGATTTTGCGATAAGAGTTTGATACCGCAGAAGCTCGCGCGCCATATCTCTTCAGGCGCGTTTTCGAAGATGACCTAGCTTGGTCGGTCTGGCCAGGTTGGTTTGGCGTGAAGATGGTGGTGATGTTCACGCCCATGTCTCATAGATCCCATGAAAACGTGATCTAAGCCACCCGATTCGTGGGGTGAAGTTGAGTGGTCGAGATCGATTTGCAATTTGGGAAGTGTATCCATGCATGTTTGACGGGCGTTTGGATTGGCGGGCGTGATATGCCTTGGCCGACCACATGAAGAGGTAGATGGGCCCTTTGTGGTCATCTTTGGTATGGCCAGGACTGCTTAATCTAATATGTGACCCTCCATTCGTGCCGGAGAAGATGGACGCGCGTGATGGCTTGAACCCTAATTTTGGCTTTCAAAGCCGTGCGACCATGCTATTTCGGGCGGACGAATGTGTTGTAACCAACCATGGTTGGTTTGGCCAGGTGAGTCAAGTGTAGGCGGTCACATGGTGATTTGTCGACATTTCCGGGCCTTTGAGTCGCATCTACACCCTCCATCTATGCCTGCGAAGATGGATGGTTGAGGCAGATTTTTGCGGCACATGTAATATGCCGAGAAACCCTAATTTAGGGTTTTAGCCCATAATGCTTGGTATGGACGGTTTCTTGTAAGCAAGGCCAATGGTCGACCATGCGGGGTCGGTAGGTGTGTATTCCATACACCGCTTGGGGGTGATGGAATTGATCGTGGTCATCCAATCATGCTTGTGGAGTTGGATGAGCTGCGATCGAATCATATCTCACAGCAAGCTAAGGCCGTGGGTATTCCATACCATGCTTAGGGTGATGGAATTGATCCGTGGTCATCCAATCATGCTTGTGGAGTTGGATGATCTGCGATCAATCATATCCGGAGATCGATCTGATCAAGTCCAGGATGCTCAATCGGGCTAGTATAACACACCGAGAGGGCTCAATCGGGCTAGTATAACACACCGAGAGGGCTCGGGCTAGTATAACACAATCGAGAAGGTTTTTGCACGGGTATTTCGTACATGGTTTCATTATAGTGCTTGGAGGTTCGTGTTACTCGTATGAGTAACACTCGGTCTCATGCCACACCGATAATGATTCATTATAGTACTTGGAGGTTCGTGTTACTCTATAAGAGTAACACTCGGTCATCATGCCACATTGATAATGAGTACAGAAATACAAAAATTTGAATTAAGTGAGGAGTATCCAACACTTATAAATGGCTTTATCTTTTACAAGATGTCGGCGCATGATTTTCCTCGGGTTTTTACAAACTCAACCTTGAACGAAAATCCACCATCAACATTAAGTCCCCTCGCCAGCACACAATGGTTACACTATTGTGTGGTAGGCATGAGATGGTGATGATTAAAGATAAAACTTATGAGACAATGTTAGATGTTACCAGGAGAGGCGGGTCGTCTGTCCTTCGAGCATGTCACGTTCAAGAGACGTCCCGAGAAAAGTGTTCCCCTAGCATGACGTCGGTCTTGCTCGCCCGATCGACCTTGCTATGACTGCCGGTCGAGGGCCATTGCGCTGCGTTTCGTTCAATCGTGGGGATGTGCCTAATCGACCGACCGTTGCGCTGCGCCGTTAGGTAAGTTCTGCGCTTTGCTTGATCGAACGTGGGCTTGTTGTGTGCCTTCGGTTGAAAGTGGGTCTACTGTGTACATGCTTCAAACGTCGGCCCATGTGCTTGATCAAACCGGCCCTTTGTGTGCGCTATTATACCGACCTTATGTCGTGATTAACACCTGACCTTTGCGACTTGAGCAATACCAGCCTTTTGACTTGAGCAATACCGGACTTGAGGCTTGTACCGTACTTAAAAATTGTCCAGACTTGAAATCAATACCGATCGAAACTTGTACGGGACTTTTAAATCAATACCGAGACTTGAAAACTTGAGTTATACCGAAGCTTGATCAATCTGAGACTTGAATGATGTTTGGGTGGCCATTGTGTGAGTTGTGTCTTCGTGTGTGGCGACACTTCTCATATGCTTTCATACAAGTTCTAACTCCTGTCTTTTTTATTTCATTGCGGTAGAAAGAATCCTGTTGAGATGTCTTCTGGAGATAATCTTTGGTGCCAAGTCGGGAAGTGTTGATAGCTTCAAAGATATGCCGAACATCGATGATGAATTGTTCACCGCCCTTTCAACTATATGAAAACATCCGTTCCACGGGATAACCTTCCTCCTATCGACTTTAGGGTTTTCATGCTCATTTGGTCCTCATGAAGGATGGATGAGACGTACGTTTAAGCAATGAGTACATCAAAGATAACTTAGAGTGCAGATTATTGATGTAGCTTGAGTGTTGAAACGACTCGAGAGGATGTTAAAGTGGTTTTCGGTGCGAACATTGAGGTAGATCCTGGAGAGAGTGTTGAAGCGAGATTCCGGCGAACGAGGGGTCCGGAGAGAGCATTGAGGCGCCTCTTGAATAGACTATTGAAGCAGCTTCACGCGGGGGGAGAGTTGAAGTGGCTTCCTCTCCGGTTCGATTTACCTTGCGAATTCCATGATTCTTGTGAGACCATCTTTCTCGTGTTGAAGAAATCCTTGATCGACGGTGAAGGAACTTCATGCCGAGCCTCAGTCCCCAAGCGTGGTTTTACATGGTTTGTTCGTAGTGGTTTTTGTCGAGCCCGGTATGGAATATCTCGAATGTTGTTGCATCATTGCGGAGCCGTACATGTGGCACTTTGGAGTTGGAGTTGGCGGACACGCAGGATATTGTATCTCGGTGGTTTTCCCCTTGTCGTCAGCGGGGAGGCGCTACACGAGAGGCTGAAGGTTGTATCGCTTCGTTGGTGAGATATATGCCCTTGCGTCACGCTCGTACATCCTTACTCGGTTGTAGCCACTACATCCATCCATGGAGGAGAACATGCCGTGTCCATTGGTTGCATCTACTAACATGTCGATGTTCGGCAGGAGAATCGCTTTGGAGCATTCAATTGGGCGGAGAGGCGGGTGTCGGTCTCTCCTTTAATTGCTAACAGGCCGACGCCGTATATTGTCTTCCCCTTCTAATCACGTCTTGCTCGAAAGTCGTCCCCTTTTGGTGTGAGTATGGGTTGAAGCTTCACCGTATGTGTTGGTCTGGTTTCCTTCGAAGTCCGTCATTGTGGTGGGATGACGCACAATCTTGCATGGGCTAACCTTGGCCGTCCTGAGAGTCTTGAGAGAAATCACATTGGAAGATGCTCCTGTGTCGACGAGGGCCCTCTGAACTCGAACCCTTGATGTGTGCGGTAACATGTAGGGCCGGTCGTGACCTTTTTTACTGCCATCATGTCGTCTTCTCGTAAATGTAACATTATTTGAGTGTTTTTGATGCTTGATTAAGACTTCGGACGTGAAGGAGTCGGGTGTACGTCCCGTAGCTATTTTATTAATTACGAAACATCTCTGCACGTTGATTCTTTGAGAGGCGCAAGAGTTCACACAAGCTTTCCACTAGAGATGCCGCTTCTAATCCAATTGGTCTCTGGTTGTTTAGTGGAAATCTGTTGACTGGGGAGGATCGTTGTGAGGATCGGTCCCAGTGTAGGAATCTCCATGACAGACCGTTCATATCGATGTCGCTCATTTGATCGTGTCCACGAGGTCCCGGTGGTGAAATACCTCTTTCGAGTTGCGGCCATATCCGTTTGAGTCTTAGCAAGAACTTCCCTTCTCCATCAAGTCCGAAATGGTAATGGATGGTGGTCCTCCTCTCGTCCCTCCGGCTCCTCGTCCCGATGCAGGAGTGAAAGTTGTTGCTCGTGACTACCGGAGGCGTTACGCTGAGGAGTTGTCGGGATTTGCGGCCGCTCGACTCCAGTGACGGGAGGTGTTACACTTAACTGGAACATCTCCGCTACGCTGGCACCGGTGGTAGAAGTGCCAGCTACATAAGGTGTATTGACCACGGTAGCTCCGAAATTATAGGACGGAGCCCCTTACGTATCCGTGTTACTCGCCGGGAAGAAGAGGTTGAAAATTTTCCTAAGGAACGAAGTCGAAGCAGGTTGTACTTCAAAGGATGAAAGTCTCTCTTGCCCGAAGGACGAGTTCTTTGTTGAAGGACTTTCCTTGAAGGATCGTAGCTACTACTTGTCCTTTAGATGTTCTTGTTTTTGAGTGATAGTGAGGATTCCTTTGACTACCTAGGTTTGAATTAATAGGTAATTGAATTGGTTCATTTTGAGATAGTTTGGTGAATGATTTTTTCGAAAGAGGTTATTTTAAATGAAATTTGCATCTTGGTCATGAATGATTGTACATGTCACATGAAGTTGCAAACGTTGTGTGAAAGGAAAGCATGAATGAAACAGACATGGTGTTTGATTACCGAGCCTCTTTCTCCACGCGTGGGATGCTAAGTCCCAAAGTGAATTCTAAACCATCTTTTTGTAAAATTGTTGTGTAGAACTTACTTGCTTTTGAAGCCTCATTTGTATCAAATCGGGGTAGCCTCTCCAAGAAAATCCTCCGCACTAACTTCTCAAAGCTATCCCTCTGAGCCAAGCTTCTCCTGAACAATGCGCTCCAAAGCGTTGCACTCACTGGTGGGGTGATGAAGGGGACCGGTGGTAATGACAAGTACCTCGGGTCCATTACTCCTTGACCCGCAGGTGGGCGTAAATATCGGGGTAGCTTTATCTCTCCGTTTCGTACCACGTCTCCAAAAGTAGCTCAGAATCTTCTTCATTGGGAAGGGGAAATGTAAGTACCTTGTGTCCGGCTTTTCTGCGTTAGCGGCGTTGCGATGTCTCCCCGTGGCTTTGATATGGAACGGAGATGAAGTTGGAAGACTTGCGAGCGCCATCATGTCGCGGATTGTCTTCCTAAGTAGAGGGATGTAGAAGGTGTCGTAATGTCCTTCTTTGAGTGACCAGGATTGAACGCTCCCATCCTGCGTATTGGGCATTTCTTGATTGATTTCTCCTTCCTCACGTTTCTTCGATTGGTTGGAAGGCCGACGCAGATTGGACAAGTCTTAGGGCTTGGCAAAGAGCTTTGAGGTATAAATCCTCTGGCAAGGCTCCATAGGCTGCCGGTTCCCCTTCTTTATCTGGGAGACATCGTAGCATTCTGGATAAGTCTCCTCTCCTGTGGAGTTGCATCGGGTTTCCATTGTTGACCGGACCATGTTGTTCATCTTCCACACGGGTCTCCTGCGGTTGCGCGCCCTTTTGCTTCTCCACAGGTAAGATGTGACTCTGGTTAAAAGGTCGCATTGCCCGAGTGGATGCTGTCGATGCTTCTTGTAATTGTGCCGCCATATCATTCAAAAGGCGAAATGTCTCGCTCTGCTTCCGGGGTGATACCGACTTGATTTGCCAAGACATCCTCCAGCATTCTAGCTATGCTTCCCATGATATCTCCAACCACCGCGGATTCCGAGTGAGGATACATCGTGAGGAAACAGATTCGAGAATTCGATTCTTATGTAGAGATCAATCTCCCATTTGTGGTCGCCAATTGTTGATGGGTGAAAACTACTCCTGCGAGAATTTGGTAATTTGGGGTGTGGATGAGGAATGAATCTAAACCTTCAACAAATGCACTGCGCGGTGAGTGCTTGTAGATTCGAGAGATCAATCAGTGCAAGTCCGGCCTAAACCAAGAAATGGCCGTTCCGGACTTGTTTCGGTCACAAAGTGAAGGAGATGGGGTTGATCTTAGGGAGGGAACGAAGAAGGTGTTGAGATTGTGAAGGTGTTGGCTTTCTTATGACTTATGAGAAAGATGAGCAAGCTTACGGTTGATGCAAAGCATGAGCTCGAGTGTTTGAATACGGTTTTTTGTATTAACACTTGGTTTTCGTAATCGAACTTGTGTTGTTCTGTATCCTGTTTGAAATAGGGCGGAGAACCTATTTATACAAGTCATTGAGCCTCATTCACGTTTCTCGTGGGAAGTGGAGGTAGTGGAATGATGGAGTAGTGGAGTTGTGTGTCGGTGATACACCGACCCGTCTTGCCCACTTCTCCCTGTTCATCTCTAACCGCCCATGACTTCCTAACACGTTCTTGTGATGGCGCGTTTGCCTTATTTGAAACCGCGGACCAATACCCCAATATGTATCCCCCGATTTGTGACATGATTGATGTGCGGAATGTGGATCGTGGATCCACGAAGGTAGCATGTAATCTTGGATTGAATAATCGCGTTATTGAGGAAGTTGATACTTGTAAAGTATCGTGTGTATTTTATCACGAGTCTTTTGCATTGTGGTGTGGTAAGGCGATGGGTAATGACGCCTTCGACCAAGACAAACTCTGACCAGGGTTGTATAACCAAGTGGTGAAGTTGGACGGATGAGATGAGCTTTGAGACACTCATCCGCGGCCGTTAATGAATATTAGGTTTTTTGAAGAGGTGCGCAAGCATCACTCTTGACTTGGTCAAAACCAAGTATGGGAAGGATTTTGGAGAGGACCGACCATACATGCGTGTAGACGGCATGATGGTGTAGGTGCTCGTATTCCGTTCCCTCACGAAAGCGCGATCGGGCCACTCAATTTGACCGGCAAGAGGAGTGGTCGAGATCGATTTTGCGATAAGAGTTTGATACACAAGAAGCCGCGCGCCATATTCTTTTAGGTGCGTTTTCCAAGACGACCTAGCTTGGTCGGTCTGTGGTTGGTTTGGCGTGAAGATGGTAGGGCTGATGTTCACGCCCATGTCTCACCGTCCCATGAAAACGTGATCTAAGCCACCCAATTCGTTAGGTGAAGTTGAGTGGTCGAGATCGATTTGCAATTTGGGAAGTGTATCCACGCATGTTTGAGCGGGCGTTTTGGATTGGCCAGCGTGATATGCCTTGGCCGACCGCATGAAGAGGTAGATGGGCCCACGGTGGTCATGATGGTATGGACCAGGACTGTAATCTAATATGTGACCCTCCATTCGTCTAGGAGAAGATGGACGCGCGTGATGGCTTGAACCTAATTTTGGCTTTCAAAGCCGCGCGACCATCTATTTCAAAGTGACGAATGTGTTGTAACCAACCATGGTTGGTTTTGACCGATTGGTCAAGTGTGTAGGCGGTCACATGGTGATTGTGTCGACATGCTAGGGCCCTTTGAGTTCTGCATCTACACCCTCCATCTATACCTGCGAAGATGGATGGTTGAGGCGTTTTGCGGCACATGTAATATGCCTCAAACCCTAATTTAGGGTTTTCGCCCATAATGCTTGGTATGGACGGTTTCTTGGCAAGCAAAGGCCAATGGTCGACCATGCGGGGTCGGCCGTGTGTATTCCATACCTGCTTGGGGGTGATGGAATTGATACGTGGTCATCCAATCATGCTTGTGGAGTTGGATGATCACGATCGATCATATCCAGCAAGCTAAGGCCGTGGGTATTCCATACCATGCTTTAGGGTGATGGAATTGATCTGTGGTCATCCAATCATGCTTGTGGAGTTGGATGAGCTGCGATCGTATCATATCCGGAGATCGATCTGATCAAGTCCGGATGCTCAATCGGGCTAGTATAACACACCGAGAATCTGTCTGGGTATTTCGTACATGGTTTCATTATAGTGCTTGGAGGTTCGTGTTACTCATGTATGAGTAACACTCGGTCTCATGCCACATGATAATGATTCATTATAGTGCTTGGAGGTTCGTGTTACTCTATAAGAGTAACACTCAGTCATCATGCCACACTGATAATGAGTACAGGAAATACAAGGCTGAATTAAGTGAGGGAGTATCCAACACTTATAAATGGCTTTATCTTTTAAAAGATGTCAGCGCATGATTTTTCTGGTTTTTTACAAACTCAACCTTGAACGAAAATCCACCATCAACAAACCCAAACCAAATATGCGAAGCAATAGGACACTTAACAAAAAGATGTAGGGATGTTTTAACAACATTCTCACATACGGGACAAGTATCATCAACCAAAGGATTATAAAAGCTCAGTAAAAAGTTTACCGGAAGCATATAAGCAAAGATTTTCCATATGAAAAACCTAATCTTTGGAAGACATTCTAATGACCACACTTTCTTCCAGAACAAAGAATCTTCAATTGAATAATCCTCATTCACATATGCTTTATATGCCGATTTTATTGTAAACAAACCATTATGAGTATGAGCCCACATTATTTTATCAGCTTGATTAAGATTTAGACTAATATATCTAATCCTTTTAACATCTTCAGGCACAAATAATTCATTTAGCAAAGACACATTCTAACAATTATTATTCTTATCAATCGGATCTTTAACAAAACTATAATCTTTGTAATTCGGATTATCAGAAACCAGAAGAGAATTAGTATAAGGCAACCAAATATCATTCCATATGTTAGTAGAAGCACCATCATTTACTTTCTTAATTATATTGGATCTAATAAAAGATAAACTCTTAACGATACCTTTCCATATCCAAGAGGACCCATCTGCTGACTTTATCAATTTCTATCAAATTCGATTAGGATAATATTTGTCTTTACGAAAATCGAAAGCAAATTATCCGGATTTTGCATAAGTCTCAGCCTAACTTACTGATAAAAACTCTATTAATAACAAAAGTATTCCTAATACCAAGTCCTCCACAATTTCTCGACTTACCAATATCATCCCATGAGCGAAAATAAGCAAGACACCACGGGATTCTTTTTTGACCACCGAAGGTTCTCTCGTATAGAATCAATCTTGAAGGGATCTTTTAGGTAAGGGAAAGCAAGACATACGATAAGTAGCCATACTAGAGAGAACATGTTTAACTACCACAGTTCTACCACTATATTAAGATTAGTTCTTTTACAATTACTCAACCTAGTATTGAACTTTTCTATGATAAATCAAAAGACTTACTTTTATCTCTATCGACAAAGAGGGGGTACCAGATACTTCTCAGAACTACTTAAGTACTTAATCTTAAGAGTCCTAGCCAGAAGTTTAATATGTTTATGATGAGTTTTTGCACTAGTGATGAAACCAGATTTTTCCAAGTTGATGGTTTGCCCATAAGCCTTAGCAAAAGTATCTATGATTTTCATAAGGTTTCTAGCATAGGACAAAGAAGCTTTAGAAAACAACATGCAATCGTCAGCAAAGAAAAGATGCGAAATAGAAGGATTGTTACTGTTTACTCTAAATCCTTGTATGATATTATCCTTTTCAGCCTTAATAAGAAGTTGCGGCAAGACCTCCATACACATGATAAAAATATACTATTCCTATCACTAGGTTTTTTCATAATACGGTAAAACTCAGAAATATGTATAACACGATACATACTATTATACTTGTTCAGTCTAGCTCTATTCTTTCTATGGTACTTTTCAATTCCCAGTTTCAACGAAATTCACAACAAAACAAGATCCAGTATCTAATTTAATTAAAAAGATCAATGAAATAATAAGATTTTAATTACTTACCAACTTCAAATTACCATTAAAATTCATCGTTTCTCCCAACACAATAAGCAGATGAAATTGAATCCCCGTCAATGGTCCATTTCCACTATGATATCAATTCTCCACCTATCAGCACCTTGGTTTCGCTAGTTGAGTTTGTAATAATAATCAAATACCTGAATCATTTCGGCTCTCAGATTCAATCGCATTACTATCAATCAATTCAACTTATTGCTTATGGTGGTGGAGGAAAAGTATGAAGAGGAGGAGGTGTTGCTGGTGGGGTTGGGGGAAGAATAAAAGAATGAGGTGTTGGTGGAGATGGTTGTGGGTTTGATAGAGGTATAAAGAAGGAAGAGAAGGAGCTGCTGCTAGTGGTGAAGGGGGTGGGGAGGAGGAGGGTATGGAGGTTCTGGTGTTGATGTCAGATCCGAACATCAGAACCGGTTGGTGGTCGCGGAGGTATTGTTGGTGGCCATGTGAAATGGTAGTAGCACAAAAAAGAAGGAGGTGCTAGTGGATATGGAAGAGGACGAAGAGGATGAGGTGTTGGTATTAGATCTGAAACTGGTGGTGGTTTTTGGTGGTGGTGGTGCTAAGGAAGGAAGAAAAAGAAACTAATTACAAGAGAATAAGAAAAATTTATATGCATATGTGTATAATAAAGGGCATGATTGGAAATGCAAAAAGTAATGAAAACTAAACTTAACAATTTTAAATTGAAATGGAGTTTTTGTTTCATTTTTGTTGGATATGGTTTTCATTTAGCCCAAATAATATGGCTGGTGTTTGTGTAACTCAAAGAGTATCACCTTGGTTTTTTAGAGCTTAATATGTTAAAATTAAGCGAAGGACCGTAATAATTAGATCTTATCGCAATTGAGACATAATGAAGCCAAATCATTAACCATAATACTCAAGGCTGCTAATGGGGTGCCAGGATTAGTGGGGGTGTAAAAAAAAGAGCAATCCTCATGGAAATCCAAAGGATTGGGTCAAATCTCATAGAAGGACGACATTTTAGTCAATCAAAATTGACGGACCAAATCGGTTTGTCCGTTCACATTTCTTAAGTTTCAATTTTCCCTTCCAAATTTAGCCCTCAACTATGGTTAATAAATCAACCATAGTTACTCCTTATATCGATTTTGAGTATAGAACCAGCACTCTCTTTGGTTTTCCCACAATCTCTTTTTCTCCCTGGCTCGCTCTTTGGTCTTCCTACAATCTCAAAACCCTAAATTGAGATCTTCATTCCCATAAATCTTTTCTTTCTCTTTGTCGAAGAAGAATATATCAGATTCAGAAAAGCTTCGGATTCATTGTAAAAGAAAACGAAGAAGAAGGAGGAGGAATTGAGAGGTTTTGTTGATTTGATTTGGAATAAAAATGGCTTATGGGAGAAGATTGAGAGAAAGAGAGATATTATCAGAAGGTGATAGATCGGAAATTGAAAGAGGTTGATCATTTGTTGCTGATAGAAGGATTTCACAAGGATTTGAGAGACGCACTGCTATGGTTATCATTCTCCTTCTGGTATCTATTCTCTTTCTCAACCCTATTTATGCCCTAGTTTCTTCATTTTTCCATTCGTAAGACTGAATTTAGGATTTTGTTTTATTAATTTTTGTTGGTGTTTATTGATTTCTTTTGAAATGTTGATGGGAATAAGATTGAATTGAGTTTATTGATTGTTAAGGATTTTGTGGAATTTGGTTTTCGTTTTGTGAAATTGGGATTTTGGTGAATGGATATGTGGATTTTGGTTCAGGGGAATGTTTATGCATTAGCTAATAGTAGTTCTCAACTTGTTAAAATGAATTTTGAGTGAAATTGAGATTACAGTTAAGAAAGAAATCTTTGATTCGGTAGTAGTGGGTGTTGGATTGTTTTGATTCGGTAATGATATAGTAGTATGTAGGCGTGCATATTAAGTTTTTGGAAGAATGAACATCTCTGGAGTTTTTGTATAAACAGGAGACAATAAACTTCAATTTTATTTAACTACTTTGTGTATTGATAGTTGGAATGGCGAGAAGAAGTGGTACATTACCTAGAATTATGGAAGGTCTTCAACCTAGGCTGGTGAGTTTCTGTTTGCGAATAAAAATAATGAAGGGTTCAGGCTTTGTTTGTATTATATAGAAAGAAGGTTCACGTATCTGACATATAATCTAATCTGCTATCATGAGTGATGAATGTCTAGCTAGGATAGAATGTGGTTAAGTTGGGTTTCGACTTGGTGGATGAAACCCTAAGCTATCAGACACACAGTGATTTTCAGTTCGCTAACTAACCCCCAACTGATGATAACTTCCTATAATGGGTTGGACCATTTACATTAAAACTCGATACAGTTTACAATCATCTGATTAAAAATCCTTTCCTTGAATTGGGATACTGGATTACAATGAGAAGACCAAAATTTCTACTTTAATCAGGGTTGATGGCCTGGTACATCTAGTCAGCCAGGTCAAGGATAACATGTGCATCTGAAATGCATGTACCCATCAATTTTTAAACAATCAATTGACTCAGATTAACCTAGTCCAAGTATTATTCACTCGGGCAATCTTGTGATATTAGCTAATGCGATTTTTTTAAAATTGACTTGTTGCTTATGCGTTTTAGTTGGTATTACTTCTTCTTTACAACCCATCCACCCCCTATCCCAACCTCAAAAGTGGTTTCTTCCTTGTCATCGGATGCGGGTGATGTACATGTTATATTCTCAATTAGATGTATCGTAGGTGTAGAAACGGTTCTCATTGTTGATATTTGTCTATTTTATATTTCTTGTTACTTTTTTGATTCCTTGAAATATGGTTTTTTACATTGATATTTTTTAACCTTTATCATGTTTAATGTTCCTAAAGACGAGGCGAGATGTGGAAGTTCCTAAAGACGAGGCGGATGGGGAAGTTCGCAAGGGAAGAATGTTAACTTGATTCCATGAGAAGCGGGGTTCCTACTAGCAATCGAGAACCAGCAAGCCAATACTAGTGGTGGCAGATTCTACAATCAATTGTAGCTCGAGGTTCCAATGCAAGAACAGATAGTACGGTGTATCGATCAAATTATGGGTGTCGGGCCATCGGCGATCCCCGATTCCAATAGTCGGTTTGATGCAATGGGCATGGTGTCTCAAGTTTTGAACATCCCTACTTTGAATGGTCTATTGGCGGGGGTATCGAGCAAGCAGGCATGTGTTCACTTGATTGACTGAGGGGAATGTTGGATCCGTTCACAAGGAATTCTTCAATGATGAATATGATCAACCAGGTTGGACAACAAATCGGTGGTTGCCAAGATCTTGGCGGCATGTTCTCAAGGAAGGGAAGGGATAGGGTGGTGGGCTGGAGTTAACGAGTATGGTTCAACAAATGATGCCCATTGTAACACAAGATTATACCACTGAAGGGTCAGGTAGCTAAGTCCAAAATGTGGTGATATTGTTACTTGAGATATTTATAATGGTTAAGATTTAAAATTTGCTTATAATGGTAGCTAAGTCCAAAATTTGCTTCTTAGTTTGCAATGCATTCTGCTCGGTGCATAAATGGTTAAGATTTAAAATTCGTGTTGGCTTTATAATATTATATAGACTTTTGCTTGGTATTTGCGGGTAGCTAATGAAGTGGACAGGTTGCTTCTCAGGGTTGGATTCATGCCGTGCTTCAATTCACTCGTACGTCCAGACGATGAATGCATGTTTTCCCATACCATAGCTTCTTAATCTTCGGTGGAGTTCACTTGATTTATTTTCTCATTTATTGGGTAGCCTATATTTGTTTTTCTTTACTTGCTTCTGCATCCACATGAACAATAATTCAATTAATTTAATTTCACCAGATATGTTCAGATCACCGAGTCTTTCTCTTTGGAGTTAACATCATACCAAGTTTATACGACCATCTAAATTAGTAGTCATTTAAATTTGTACTGCAATAGAACAACATACCCAATTTATTTTATGCGACCTTCTTGAACATAGTACCCAGTTACTTTTATACGACCTATACAACCCTCAGAAATATAATACATAAGCGATTGTTCGGTACTGCAACCATTAACAACAGAAACCTAAAAGGAGGTTGAAGAATGCCCAAAACGATACCAAAGTGGTTCAAAAAAAAGATGGAGAATACGAAATGGAGTTACATAGATCATTAGCAATAGTGATCGTGAATCTTCTAACCCGATGATACATGCCCGAGTCGTTCCTTGATTTATATGTCAAATTAAGATACCCATTATAATTTATAGTCTTTGTGAAAGATCAGGTAGTTATTTTAATTTATACCACAATGTTAGTGACGTACCTAATTTATTTTATAGGACCGTCTAAAATACAATAAAAAATAAACTTGGCGGCGGACACTATGGCCAAGCGACACGCTACTAGTGTTCGGGATTGTAAATACGAACACATTTTACAACTGAAATCGCTTTCTAAAGATTGTTTCACTCGATTACTTAAAGATCGCTTATGAATAAAGATTGTTTCATCAGTTTCCTTGTAAATTCCTGCACTTCTGATGAATAAAGATTGTTTCGCTCCAGCACTCTTAGCCCAATCTACCACAGGCCTGTGATCAAAGGTTGACAAATATGGTTACAACTACAACATTGTAGTAATGCAGTATGTAGGTGCATTTATGCACACGACAAAAAAAGGTTATTATGCATTGTTTTATGTGCAAAAAAAAGAAGAACCCGGGACAATTTCATAATCCGTTTCCGTTGGAGTCATCAGCACTGTCACAATATGATAGAATCAAGTTTGTCAAAGAATCACTTCCAACAAGATGCTTCTAGATTGACTTATTTTATCCCTAAACCAACATTGAAAGCAATGAACAAACCTGACTGTATCCAAATCCTTTCCATTGTATCAAATGCCTCCCCATCAACTATTTTCCCAACATCGGCTCGAATTCCCCCCCCACCCCCCACACACACACGGTTTACCACCGCACTTACAATTTCTGGATTTCATTCGTACAAAATCAATATACAAAGCTTAGATGTGAAAATGTAAAGAAGGAAATGGGGAAAATAGATGAAAAACTTACATAAAATCTGTTAAATGGAGGTTTCTTCATTTTATCAGAACCCTCATCACCAACGGTAAAAGCGTAACATCATTGAGAATTTATATGACCGTAATTGTCATTCACCCATTTTAATTTATACTACCAACACACATGCGTACCGAGTTTATTTTATATGAGCTTTTTAAAGGGGTTTCCAATTTATATTATACAACATTCTCAAAGGGATACCCAATTTATTTTATACAACCTTCACAAAGGGTACCCAACAAACATTAGAAAATCAAACATCATCACTTCAACAAACGTGCTTCCTCTCGTATGAGTTAACCCATACGACTTCCTTGATACAATTTATTCCTAGTTTGATGATCCAACAGATCTTAACTTGGAAAAGAGAAAGACAAAACCTAACATACTATTTTCTAAAGATATATGAACACCCGTGGTAATAAAGTGTAAGGTTATGTGGTAACATACTTGGAAGAGTATGTTAGCGTGTCTGCCATTAACAGGTCCCATTATATAACTAGAGTAGATTTCCATTTCACTGGAATAGCACTGTGAGCAAGTAGCATGCAACACACATTGACAAGATGCATTTGAAGGAAAGTCATGGATCATGTATGTTGGATCTCGCCAAATAATAAGTGCTGCTTGCCAAAGATTTAATATAATTAAATTGCTAGAGCGGGGAAGAACCAAGTCAAGTAGACATGAGAATTACCTATATACTTGAGAACTTTGTTTTCTGAAGCATCATATTCTTCTATTTAGCAAGAACATGATGTCCTGCCCCTTCAACCATCACAATACCATATGTCTCTTTTCTTTTAGACATCTTTTAATATATTCAAAGAGTCCCCAGGGTCCTTCAAGATGAAGAAAGATGACTCTGGAATCAAGCAACACTTTACATCTCGGCTGGCAAGAGTAGTACATTGAACCCTGCATCCGATGTCCAACTAAATTTACTAAAAAGACAATACCAAGATATGGTACCAAAATTAAAATTGAACATTTATAGATGAAGTTCCACCCATTTCCGCATAGTTTTCACAGTAATGGTTCATGCAATGAATTACTTCAATAAATTACTCGATTAAATCCAACTAAAATTATTTCTATCCAACAAATTATCGAACACTTCATGTGCACTTACACATTCAACATAAAACACAAAATTGAATCTTAAATTCAAATGAATATACTTCGATAAATTCAGATTATCCTAGCAAATCACTATTACAACAAACCCATCTCTTCACATAATGAAACAACTTGTAGAAATGAAAGTAGAGAAAAATAGATCATGAGAAAAAAGATTGAACATCATAAGAAATAATTTAGGATAGTGTATCTTTACCATACCGTTAATGTTGATAGCATCAGCCTCAGTGAAATCGATATATGAACTGGAATAATCTCCTCAAATGGTGATTCATAGCATGAATCTGTGAGCAAGAGAAAAATGAGTAGCAGAGCAGAGGAGTTTTATTAACTGGGGCTAATTTATTTCACCCATGCGTGGTTTGGTTAGGTTAACCACTTAAGGGATTATAACGACATTTCAAACCGATTCTCTACCACCCATTTGACTATGTCCGTCAACTTACCTTGACTGAAACCTTGTCTTTATGTAAGGGAAACCAGCAACCTTAGGATTTCAACGACGATTGCTCTAAAAAAAAATTATAATAAGACAAAATAGTTTTTATATAGGACAAACAATTTTTTGCCTAGTTAGTACACCCTACCAATCCTGGCACCCCATTAGCAATCTTGATAATACTTAGCCTAACCACATGACATTCAGTGTAAGATTTAAACCGTTGTCCAAACAAAAGTCACCAGTTCCTACGACATTACTTTTAAGTGTATAATGGCTCAGTTGATTTATAAAATGTTTAAAAACATGTTTAATTTTTTTTACTCGTACGGGAGGTGGTTGCACCCTTTTATTTTGGATCGTGGCTCCACTATCACTCAGCAAAGAAAAAAAAAAGAAAAGCATATAATGTGGAAATAGTTGAAAACGTGAGAAGACGGGATTCACGGGAAAGGAAAACAAATGCCTTTCTCAATCTTGAATCCATCAATCAAAATAAAAGAAAGTCAAGTCCACGAGATAAACCTCATAAAGAGAAGAGAGAGACAACATGATTTGGTCAAGAATCAAAGTAGACTTCTCTTCCTCCTTGTTCCTTTATTTGGTGGGCGGAAGGCTTGACCTTGACTGACTTTTTTCAATATAAAACACATCCACAGCCGACATAATAAATTATTCGTTCACACTGAAAATAAAAAGCATGCTGTTTTTTCCAAGAAAAATAAATAATCCAAGAAAAATACTACTAATAAACATGCTGTTTTAAAACACAACCACTAGATTCTCCTCAATTATTGTGTTATCTTAATCTCACGGTTCATAGGCTATTTCCAAGAAAAACCCAATCTGATAATTAATAGTAGGTGATTATTAAAGAAGGTGGTGATGAAATAGCCTCATAAGTCACGAGTGACGTTTTTGTGCTTACGCACAGGATATTAGGTTAATGCTTAGTACTACCCACTTGTACTTATAACTCAAACTTCAATATAGTATATATATAGAGGTCTAGATTCCCTGGTTCTGTCAAGTACATACCTAGAGAACAGACCAGAGAAAGAGAAAAAAGAATTAGTTGCTTAACCAATCAGTACAGAGATATGACTATGGATTTATCAACTTGTTTCGTAGATACTTCTCTTAGTTTATTTGACCATAACATCAATCCTCTCATGTATTCTGATCATCTGAATTCAACGATGAACGGAACCGAAACATCGAAGATGACGGCTTCAGAGACACAACAGGTGAGTAGTAGCTAGTCGGTTAACAACTTTGTTTATGAACATTTACAATCATATGTGTATCATTAGCTAGATTACTGAATTTGGTTTGGTTTTGTTTATGTAGGCAAATGTTTTAGCTGCTGAATTGAATAAAATGGTGGAAGAGAACAAGAAACTGAGTGAGATGGTAATGGTGATGCACCAAAACTACAACGCTTTGCAAAATCATATGATGGAGCTAATAAGTCACAACAAGAACGCTGACAGCAATAACAGTAGCAAAGGGATCCAAGTAGCTACTCCATCAAAGAAGAGAAAGCTTGAAAACGATAATAATTATAATAATAATAATAATACTACTAGCGGAGGATATGCAGAGAGCAGTTCAAGTGAGGAAGGTTACTCCAAACAAAAACCAAACACGAGTATCGAAGAATCCAAGATCAAGATATCTACATTTTACGCAAAGGCGGATCCTTCCGATAATCGCCTTGTAAGTTATTTTGATATCCAGATCATTTTTTATTTTTTTATTGCAAATACCTGTAAAGTCGGATGATGATATCAATTATCTGAGTTGGAACTGAACATTGAAAGTCCTTCCATTTTGAGCCATTATTAACAACGACTCTAATGGTTGATCTGGTCACAGGTAGTGAAGGATGGCTATCAGTGGAGAAAATATGGTCAAAAAGTTACAAGAGATAATCCATCCCCGAGGGCTTACTTCAAGTGCTCTTTTGCTCCTACCTGTCCAGTCAAAAAGAAGGTGCAAAGAAGTGTGGAAGATCAATCGGTTTTGGTGGCAACGTATGAAGGTGAACACAATCACCCACACCCATCTCAAACCGACGCAATTCTGGCCGGTTCCAACGTCCGTGGTCAAGCAAACATAGGTTCAGTTCCTTGTTCGACTTCAATCAATTCTTCAGGACCAACTATTACACTTGATCTTACCCAACCTGGATTAAGTCATCATCAAGATATTTGTGCCCATAAATCTAACTCCGATGAGATAACCAAGTCGCCGGTGTTTCATCAGTTTTTGATTGAGCAAATGGCTTCTAACTTATCGAAAGATCCTACTTTCAAATCAGCGCTCGCAACCGCGATTTCCGGAAGATATTTTCAACAATCTCTTGGCAACACAAAGTTTTAGAGAAACGAAACGAAGCAAATAAATACCACGAACGAACAAACTATGAGCTCGTCCAGCACTTATGGAACTTTTTATTTTATTTTCATCGATAACGAAGAATATATTGATCAAAAGAAGGGTCTAAAAGAAAAGGTTTCATCCTTATACGGTTCTCTGGAGTTAGTTCATAAAAGCTTAGATTTTATGTAAATAGATATCAATTTTGTTTCAAATACTCCTAATTAGATTAAATATATGTAATCATTTTTCATGAAACTTCAACTATGAGTTTCGATCATTACACACATACTCGATCTCTTCAAATGAATGATATAAATCACTATAAAGACGAGGGGGCTGGGTTACTGGGTATACATAAAATTTTCTTTGTAAAAGACAATTAAAATAAAAAAATAAAATGAATAACAATACTTACTAGACATGTGGCATTACTCCCAAAGAGTTAAGTATTGATATTGGAGGGGTGGGTACGATCATAAATAAGGTTTAGTACTTTCTAAATATAGTTAAATTGAACATAGATTGAGGTCTGGGTTGCACTCACGGGGATACAGATGCGGATGCTACGGGACGCGGACACGAAATACAACTGTTTTAGGGTAAAAATAATGTACTGTAAAACTATTTTCCCGGTTTGGGAAATTAAAATGGTACAAGACGAGCCTAAACCAAAAAAAATGACTGTTCACGCTTTACTTCGGCCACAAATGTGGAGACGATGAGTTGATCTTAGGCGAGGGAGCCAGAAAAGGTTGAGAAGTGTGGAATTGTTGAACTGAGAATTTTTTTTTCTACCCTGTTTTCTATTTTTTTATATTAGAAACCCATCAATAAAATTACATATATCAATAATTCATAGTAGGAAATACCATATGGTCCTAGGAATAATATATTAGAGAGAGTCTAGTCAGGTTGACTCAGTCATGTGTCTGTTTGGTCCTATTTGGGAAAATATATTATAGTTTGGTCCTAGAAATTATGGTTTGGTCCTAGGGTGATATAATGGATGATGTAATTTTCATTATGTGGTGGCAGAAATACCATTATATTATTGTTTGGTCCTAGAAAATAATGGTTTGGTCCTAGGGTGACCACATATATACCAAAATTACTAGAAAATATCTCATTCTCATATTTACTTTCTCCCTCATCTTCTTTTCTTTTTCAGATCTACTTTTCTCTCTCTTTTTTTTTTCTTGATGATTTGATCAGATTTGATGTTGAAGATGATAACGAACCCGATCTACTTGATGAAGACGACGACGATCTCATGTTGCTGCTGCTGCTTGTGTTGAAGATGGAGATGAACTCCGTTTTTAGGGTTTTTTCTGTTGTTGTCTTGATAAAGAAGAAGATGAAGACGATGATGTTGTTATTTCTGTTGAAGACGACGATGAAGATGATGTTGAAGACTGCGGTGAATATGATGTTGTTGAAATCGATAAAGAAGATGAAGATTTGGGTGTTTTTCATCGTTTTTTTGTTCTTGTCATTGTTGTTGAAGATGAATGACGACGATGAATTTTGATGAAGTTCTTTGCTGCTGCTGCTGCTGTTGAAGATGAAGATTATGCTGCTGATGTTTTTATATGGAGTTCATTCCAGAAATGAAGTCTGGTTTGTATAGGTTTTTATATGGACTTCATTCACGGGCGAAGTGTTTTTTTAGGTTTTTATATGGACTTCATTTCTGGAATGAACTCTGGTTTGTATAGGTTTTTATATGGACTTCATTTCTGGAATGAACTCTGGTTTTGTATAGGTTTTTATATGGACTTCATTTCTGGAATGAAGTTTATTTTTTTTAGGTTTTTATATGGACTTCATTTCTGGAATGAACTGCTACAAGAAAATAAGTAAAAATTAACACGGAAGGGTACTTTTGTCAGTTTAATATTTTTAAATAATTATGGACCAAACAGTAAAGGCGTTTTCCTAAAGGACCAAACAGACATGGGCCCACTTAAAAAAGGACCAAACCATATTTTTCCCTAATTCATAATTATCTATATATACTTAGAAAAATAGATTACTTTAATAACCTTCCATCCAGATAAGGAAACTAATTTTTCATTTTAGGTCTAACAGAAAAAATTTATAAATCAACTTCCTAAAACCACTCTTCTAAAATAAACAAAATGAAAAGACCAAATATGAGAGCAATATAGTAGTAGAACAAGAGATAATTTTGTTAATTTCTTATCTATATTATAAGGGACAATGGTGTTTTTGCCAATCGACGGTTATCTACAGTTTGGACACTTAAAAGACGGTCCTGATTGAAATTTTGAGGAGATATATTTTTGGGCATATAAAGGATGGTCCCGATTGATCCTAAATCCTAGGTTTTGAGATTTTGGAGAGATTTACATTTTGGGTATATAAAACGTAACGCATGTTTGAAATCAATTCTTTTGCTCAATAATTGATTGAATGTTTAAAATAACCGAAATAGCGTATGAGATTTCAAAATGATTTTTTCTTTCTAGGTGTTCGGTTTGATTCACTTAGGCAAACCAAATCTCCCAGCTTTTAGGTTTCATTCTTCTTTCTCAATCCTTCTTTACAATTCTTAGATTTCAATCTGCGTATGACTAAATTCGTTAATTTTTGTGGGTTTTGTTTGATTCCAGCTGATTCAAAACTATTAATGGAGGGAATAGTTTTGGGAGGTGCAAACTCAGGAACTTCTTTCTAGGTAAGTTATAATTGAAGTTATTTTTTCTATATTTTGTATTCTTAAATTAATGGATGTTAAGTTTAAGTGAACTACAAATAATTTTTTCCTTTGATTATCTGTGATAATGCTTCGAAGATAATTTGTATCATGCTATCTAGGGTAAAGTAATTCTTGGTGGTTTATTCTTTTTGGCGTATGAAGGTGTTTCCAAAGTATTGTCTTGGTTTTCCAGAGTATTTTTTAGTTTTTGAGATATGGGTTCTCTCAGAGTTTACATTTGTAGATGGTTTTAGGTGTTTTCGAATCTCGGTTTTCATTAAAATCTGCTTAATCATGTATATGGCAGAGGAAGTTGTTAATTTACACCACCAAATTCAGTCATGTATCGATGCTCATCCTCTGCACCATTCTTTCAAGTGTTGCTCTTAATTGATATACACACCTGACCACCAGAAGACATGCCTAAGAAGGATCCTGTATAAATATTACAGTCC
Organism: Papaver armeniacum; assembly: GCA_023531295.1. Taxonomy (NCBI): domain Eukaryota; kingdom Viridiplantae; phylum Streptophyta; class Magnoliopsida; order Ranunculales; family Papaveraceae; genus Papaver; species Papaver armeniacum. The sequence continues at coordinate 22,659 of JAJJWW010009238.1, forward strand.
TTCCATTTCACTGTTCTTACACCCTTAAATGCAAGTAAATGTGGTGACACTTAGAGTATATTTCAAATGCAATCACTCTTTCAATTGCAAATGCATACAAACTGTTTGATCAAATTCTCAAGTGATATACTTTTTTAGAGTATATTCTCCATGGTCTTGGTTGAGGAGTTTTCGAGTTGGACAAAAAACTCTTGGAAATAGTTCCAACCAACCACTTCGTCTTTTGGGCTCAATATCCAGGTTACGTGTTCAACAACAATGTCCCAACCAGAACACAAATTAATCTCAGAAAGACTGAAACTTCAGTGTTTATCAGGTAATCTAGGTCACTGGCATGTTTCATTGTCTCTGCTAATTAAGAAATGATGAAATGCTAACATGGCCAGGAAAAATACAGTTTGCTATTGGGCTCTTGCCAGAATTGGTTGGTGGACACGCTTATGTAGAGCTCAAGATGGCTACAGCATCAAAAAGTGGACGAGGAAGCAATTATCAAACTTAAATTCGTTTAGCGGTTCTAATTAGGTTCATTCGACATAAAATACACGTTTTATGTCCTGGCATGTTTCATTGTCTCTGCTAATTAAGAAATGATGAAATGCTAACATGGCCAAGAAAAATACAGTTTGCTATTGGGCTCTTGCCAGAATTGGTTGGTGGACAGGCTTATGTGGAGCTCAAGATGGCTACTAACATCAAAAAGTGGACGAGGAAACAGGTATCAAACTTAAATTCGTTTAAGCGGTTATAATTAGGTTCATTCGACATAAAATACACGTTTTATATACATATATCGGGATTGGGATATTGGTTTTATATATCGAGATTGGGATATGAGTTGCTCAACATAAATACTTTGTCTTTCCAGTTTTTTTCCCCTGATATTTTCTTATATGATAAGATTATGCAAGTTAAGTGTCCCCAGGACCATCACGAAAGTTCCTTATTTTAGTATCGACAATAAAAGCTCTTTACATCTCCATTAACTCAGAACCTTTTTTTAACCCACAATCAGAAATATAAGTAGCCCTTTCTTTTACTCTCTATATTGGACAAATGGATTTATTTTTTAGTTCTTAAAGTGGTTGATTTAACGTCTTCTTTTTCTTTTCTGCGAAATTAGGGATTGATCGATAGATTAAATTTGAATCAATGAACGTAGGTCTACAATTGGTGAGGGCAGAAACATCTTTTTGCGCAGTATCATGTTCATCATCAGCAATTTAAAATTTGTGAAGGAAGAAACATTTCGGATTCAAAAGAAATGGTGAGGGAAGCAGTATGTTTTTGCACAGTATCATGCCCTTCACAGAAAAGAATTGCTTCTCTATTTTACAGTTTTTGTTTCATTCGGAAATCAGAAAAAGAAAAATAAAATTTGGTATGTGCTCCGTTTCAAATCTCGAGAAACTGGTATAAAAGGTCATATGGTTTAATTTTTGTTACGCTTCTCCCATTTTTATCGTCTTTTATTGATTACGCTGGTATTAGTTTTATTGTTAGATTTCCTTCTCCCACATGGATTTTTTTGTCTTGGACTGCAGATCATACAAATTGGATAGGGGAGCTCCATAGGAAACATGACTTGATAGATGTTGTCAACATATGTTGCTTTAGTTATTCTCTTCAAATCATGCACAAGAAATTACCAAACTGTAGATATAGGTGATCTTTGTTTTGCATAACCACCCTACGTCTGTTAACTACACAACATTGTGAACTTAGTGACTGCTTGACCTTGGCTAGGTTCATCAGATAGATATTCTGATATCTTCATAGAGATTTAGGGACTTCCCCACCTCTTAGCTTCTTCCTCCATTTATGTTTGATATGAGATCGTGTGTGTAGGCCTTATTTTCTCATTCCAATTTATTCTGATCATTCTTTTTCCTTTGATTTGGTGAAATTATTTATTATTGAATATCTGTTTAGTTCTGTCTCCAAATCTTCTTCGTTCAAATAAGTAGTTTTTGTTTTCTTTGAGATGTGGTAGTAATGAAATAAAGGTTTGTTACAGGAGTAGACGTGGTGCTCATATATGATCAAACCGAGTATGGGTAAAACCGTTATGAAGGATGGGTTAAAGAAACTGAATCTACCATTGTAAAGCATCAAAAAGGTGAATGTCTTTCCGTTTAACAATTGTGTTTTTATTTTTTTATATAATCCACCATGGTCCCCATCCATGTGCTATCATAAAGTTTTAAAACACAAAGCCGGATTCAAACTCGTGATGTGTGTTATACACTGACATCCGTTCTTGACCAGGTTACCAGCTCAGTTGTTATTGACGCCATATGAGGCCATTAATATGATATAAAGAGTATATCGATGCCTTTATCACAATGCAATCAAATATACGATATATGATTGGTAGTTTAGTCTCTTTTACTAACCTTCTTTTGACTGTTAATATTTTGTACGTTAATGGATATATATCTACGACTACTTATTTTACCTTCGTACTCGCATGATTAGATATTTTTGTGCACCTCTCTTAAGCATTTTGTTTCGTTGAATTCCAGGTTTTCCATGTTTATAATCTAACTCGATCAGAAGGTGCAATGCCTTCAGACTTATGGAGGTACCATTGTTACGACTTGGGAATACCCACTTCCGCAGAACAAGAACCTTTGTAAAATGATCTCGATTTAAATTCCCTTGATGATGTATCAGTTTGAACTCAAGATGGGATTTTTCTTGGTGCGGTATTTAAGGTCACATGAAATAAAGCCTATTTACGCCAAATTATATCTGCAAAAATTAAATTAAATTGTGGAAACACGAGTTTAAATACGATGCAAATAATTATGTGTGATATTTAACTTGAGCACCTGTTAATTTCTCACGCTTTTACTGCTACAAGGTTTCGTCCGACAATCCTTGGATAGTTGCCTTCGTAACATGCAATACCGTTCTAAATTGGTTTTTGTTACTTATCAAATCTTTGTTTTTTCATTGCTGTTAGAACACATGTTCGATCCTTATTTGCCTTGATGGAATCGAAGTGCTTAGAACTGAAAAGATGCGATTTTCTTCTTTTAATGTGATTTGTCTATTTTGAATTATTTTCAAACCTCTTATTTATAATGTTCCCCATTTTGTTGCTTCATTTGGAGGATTTTTAACCATGCACACAAGATGGAACTAACGACAAAGCAAGACAAATGGAACAAATTTCATACTTATATATATTGCGATGCAAGGCTGTGACTATGCTGATGTCTTTTATCCACATTTTTACACTACCGGGAACAAACCAAAGCCGTCGTGCGTCATTACGGCACGGGTTATATCCTAGTGTGATTACAAAGGAGGAAAAAACCTCTTATATAGGCTTTCTTCGATTAGGGGAATAACTACACCATTAAATCACCAATTACACCTAGAATAAGGGGGTTACAAGAGTTACAACTTTTTTTGTGGGTATTAAGAGCCTAATTACTATGAATTAGTGGAGTAGTGGTTCATCTTCATATAATTATTTTATCACACTCCCCCTAGATGTCTACCACGTAAAAACGTTGCCTCGTTAAAACCTTTCTAGGAAAACCCAGTGGGAAAAATCTATAGCGAAGGAAAAAGAGTGCAATATATGGTGAATGTTGATAGAACTACCTCATTAAAACCTTGCTAAGAAAATCCAGTGGAAAAAACCATAGAGAAGGAAAAAGAGTGTAGATTAGAAAGTTTATCCCCCTCTTTACAACTTCTATATCACTTTTAACTTGGACGGTATTTGAGTTGCCTCATTCCAATCTTGTGAACCAACTTCTTAAAGGTGGAGGTTGGTTATGATTTAGTGAATAAATCGGAAAGATCCTCACTTGATCGTACTGCTTTACTTCAACTTCTCCCTCCTTTACAAGTTCATGTGTGAAGAAAAATTTAGGAGAAGTATGCTTTATTCTATCACCCTTTATATAACCATCTTTGAGTTGTTCAATACAAGCGACATTGTCTTCATATACTACTGTTGGAATGTTTTTAGTCGAAGGAAGCCCATATGTTTTTCCTGAATATGATGAATCATTCTTCGTAACCAAACACACTCACGACTTGCTTCATGGTATGCCAAAAGTTCGGAATGATTTGAAGATGTAGCTGCTAGTGTTTGCTTTACTGACTACCAAGATATAGTTGTATCACCATATGTAAACAAATAACCTGTTTGTGATCGACCTTTGTGGGGATCAGAATGATAACCTGCATCTACATATCCTACTAACTTTGAATTAGATTCTTTTTAAAAAAATAAACCCAAATCAATTGTTCCACTAAGGTAGTGCAAGAGATGCTTAACACCATTCCGGTGTTTAGTCGATGCAGAACTGTATCTTGTTAATAAGTTGACAGAAATGCAATGTTAGGTCTTGTGCAATTTGCAAGATACATCAATGCCCCAATTGCACTTAGAAATGACACTTCTGGACCAAGAAGTTCTTCACCATCTTTTTTGGGACGAAATTGATCTTTGTTTTCATCAAGTGATTTGACGACCATTGGAGAGCTTAATGGATGTGCTTTGTACATATGAAATCGCTCCAGAATTTTCTTTGTATATGTAGATTGATGAACAAAGATTCCATTTGACAAATGTTCAATTTGTAGATCAAGAAAAAACTTAGTCTTACAAAGATCCTTCATTTCGAATTCCTTTTTCAAATAGTTAGCAGTTTTTATGAGCTCTTCATAGTCCCAACTAGATTTAAATTATCAACATAAACTGCAATAATTGAGAAACCAGAAGTTGATCTTTTGATAAAAACACATGGACATATAACATTATTAATATAACCTTCCTTCAACAGGTAATGACTAAGACGGTTATACCACATTCACCCCCATTGCTTTAATCCATACAAAGATCTTTGCAGCTTTATTGAGTACATGCCTCTTTTTGCTGATTTGTTTGTTACATGCATTTCAAACCCTACAGAGATTTTTCATGTATATGTCACTATCTAGTGAGGCATATAAATATGTTGTGATTACATCCATAAGATGCATGCCCAAATTTTCTGAAACTGCTAAATTTATCAGAAATCGTAATGTAATTGCATACATTCTTTGGAGAATAAGTTTCTTGGTAATCAATAACGAGTCTCTGTAAGAAATCTTGTGCAACAAGTAGAGCTGTGTATCTTACAATCTCACTCTTTACATTGTGTTTGCGTACAAATACCCATTTGTATCCGACGAGTTTTACATTATTTGGTGTCTAAAAAGCAGGACCAAAAACTTCACGTTTGCTAATGACTCGAGTTACTCGCTTGGATTGCATCCTTACACTTTGCCCAATCAGTTCTACATCGACATTGTTCGATGTTTAGTGGTTCAGGATCATCAGTATTTTCAAATACATCCAAGGCAATTGCATAAGCAAATTTATTATCAAGAATGATGTTGTTCCAATCCAATAGTCCTTCTGTACCTATATGATTTATAGAAATCTCTTTATTTTCAGGTACATCTTCCTCTTAATGTGCAATAATTTGATTCATCAATCATTGATTTTGTGGATGTGGAATTTTCCGGAGTCCCAACATCCTTTCTTTTCTTCCGCGGAACTGAATCTTTTGCACCAAGAGGTCTTCCATGCTTCAAGCGTGGTTTAGACACATCATTTTGTTCTTCAGAGGCGATTATTCTTGATGGAGTATTTGCAGCAGGTATATATGATTTTGTTACTTTACCCGTGTCCGTGAATGCATCAGGCATTCTATTCGTAATGTTTTGCAAATGTATGATCCTTTGGACCTCAAGTTCACATTGATTAGTGCGAGGATCAAAGTGAGCTAAAGAGGGAGTATTCCATGAAATTTCACGACGTTCCTCAAGCTTTAGCTTTTCTCCCCCTAACGACGGGAAATTTGACTCATCAAAATGTGATTGTAAAACGTGCCTTAGAAACATCTCTGTTAATGGTTCAGGGAACACGATTATTGATGGCGAGTCAAAACCAACGTAAACTCCAAGTCGGCGTTGTGATCCCATCTTAGTCCTTTGTGGATGGGTTATTGGGACATATACATCGCGACCAAAAATTCTTAAATGTGAAATATTTGGTTGTTGTCCAATTAAATTTGTATAGGTGAGTAACTATGATAATTTGGTAGGTCGGATACGCACCAACGCTGTGGCATGTAAAATTGCATGACCCCAAGCGAGAAATTGTTAATTTAGACCGAAAAATTAATGATCGAGCGATTAATTGTAAGCGTTTAATAAAAGATTATGCTAAACCATTTTGGGTATGTGTGAGAAACGAGATGCTCAATGTCAATTCCAATTGACATGCACGATAATCATTAAATGCTTTAGATGTAAATTCATAAAGCGTTGTCAAGAAGAATAGTCTTAATGGGGTGATCTGGAAATTGTGCCCTTAGTCGTATGATTTTAGCTAGTAGCCTTGAAAAATCTATTGTACGACTTGAAAGTATGCAAATATGAGACCATCGGGTTGATGCATCAATTAGGACCATAAAATATCTAAATGGTCCACAAGGAGGACGGATAGGTCCACATATATCTCCTTGAGTTCTTTGTAAGAAATTAGGTGCCTCAATACCAACCTTTGTTGGAGACGGTCTAATTATTAATTTTCCTTGGGAGCATGCATCGCAAGGAAAATCATGAGGGGTAAGAATTTTGTGATTCCTTAAAGAAAGACCATGTGAGTTTTCTATAACCCAGCGCATCATAGTAGATCCTGGATGACCAATACAGTCATGCCAAAGTTTAAAAATCTTTATATCGGATATTGCAAGGTGTGTATCTATTATACTAGGGCGGTATAATCCAGACGCAAATAACACACATTTATTTCTGAGACAATATAAGTTATACAAAGATATTCAATATTATATTCGTTAATAGTCTCAATATGATATCCATTTTGACGAATATCTTTAAAACTATGCAAATTTCTAGTGGATTTTGCTAGAATATTAAGGCATATTGGATATTTAATTTTGTACCATCAGGTAATAATATAACAGCTCTTCCGGAACCGTCAATTATTTTTGATATTCCTGAAATGGTACTAACATTAGCGTTGGCTAGTTTTAGACTTGAGAAAAGTCTCTTTTCTCAGAAAATTGTATGTGCCGTTGCACTATCTACAAGACACATACTCTTATCACTTGCATTCAAAGTGCTCAAGCCTTTAGCAATATCCATATCTTCAAAAAATAAATTAATAAGAGAAATTTAGGTGTACCTCAAAATTAAACATAAATTCATTAGGAAGCAAAACTACATGAAACCAAAGTTCAACTAAACAACCATTGCAAAACAAAATAATTAAACACACCATTGCAGAAAAACAAATACTAAACTAACAATAATCACTGCTAACAATAATGAAATTATCTTTATGGTGGGTTTGGATGTAGAATTTTAAAGGTGGAATTCATGGGTCCAGGGGATTTGGTAGAATTACGTTTCCCTCTGTATGTTTGGTTGCCCGAATCCTTGGAATCACGTTTCCTACGGGATTCAGTTTTCCAGCAAATCCTCAATATGGAGTCCGACCCCTCCCCCTAAGATTTGCTGGGAAACTTATCAAGGGATTTATTGACCCACTTTTGTTAGACTCTAAATCCCATATATACGCAATTTTAAGATTTGAGGGTAATGCCAAACGGTACAAAGACTTTAATACAAGAAAACTCTATAAATCCTAGGAATTTATATTGAGTTACCAAACACTCAAGGAATTTACATGATTCCCATAATTTATAAATTCCCGGAAACGATGAATTCTGCAAACAAACCCACCATTAGGGAAATGGGAAATCCTACTATAAATAAAATGGGTTGACAATCCATATGTTTAAGATTCAAATAAAATGGGTTGCCAATCCATATGTTTAAGAGTCATTGTCGTTCTCCTGGAGAAGGAAATCTGAAATGTCGAAGTGGGTAGTATCCCCATTCTCAAAATTAGCAAAATTCATTTCGACATTATTTCCTTTTACTTTAAGAGATGCAGTGCAGATCAAACGAGATGCTTGGCGATCTGACGGACGTCGGACCAATTTCCTTGCATGCCACAACGGAAAACAACTAGTCTCTTTGTTTTCCTTGGGCTTGTTTTGTGAACCCTTTCCCTTCCCCCTGTCTTGACATAGGTTGTTTCATTATGACCACCATTTTCTTGTTAATATGACGCTTGGGTCCATGCCAATGACCCTTCCCACGTCCACGAGATGAACTTGCATTCACTTCAGGTGTTGCTACAGTACCAGTGGGATGAGACTGATGATTTTTCATCAATAATTCATTGTTTTGCTTCGCCACAAGAAGATAAGAAATTAACTGTGAGTATTATTCAAATCTCCGCTCACGATATTGTTGTTGCAGGAGAACATTTGAAGCATGAAAAGTTGAATAAGTCTTTTCCAAAAGATCATATTCACTTACAATATCTCTGCATAATCTTAAACGAGAAACAATGCGGAAAAGTTCAGAGTTATACTCACTAACCGTCTTAAAATCTTGCAAACGCAAGTTCATCCACTCATGTTGAGTTCGAGGGAGTATGACGGTTTTTTGATGATCATACCGATCTTTCAAGTCAGACCACAAAGAGTATGGATCTTCCACTGTCAAATATTGAGATTTCAATGCGTCGTCAAGATGACGACGAAGGAAAATCAAGGCTTTTAAAAGATCCTCCAAGGATTCGTCGTTTCCTTCGATGATAGTGTTTCCTAAATTCATGGCATTGAGATGAATCTTGGCATCAAGAATCCATGACAACTAGTTTCCCCCGACAAGTTAAGAGCGCAACAAACTCCAATTTTGAGAGATTTGACATAATCAGAGAACATGAAAAATATTAGCATTTTTATTCATATACCACAAATAAAATGTGTATATAAACAACAAAGAAAAATAAAAATAAAATCTACATTGTATGAGTTATATTTTCATGAATATTGCTCAAAATTATTAAACAAATAAATCAAAATATTTGCATAGGCTGAGAAAACGTTTTTTCTTATAAAAAAATTTTGTAAAAAAATATGAATAACAAATTAGCAATATAATTTTTTTTTTCTAGGTATAAATTATATTTCAATTTCGTACCGCTAAGGAGAGCAAGGTGCTGATAACGTAGAATAAACAAAATGAAAAGACCAAATACGAGAGCAATATAGAAGTAGAAGAAGAGAAAAAATTGTTGATTTCTTATGTGATTACTAAGGAGGAAAAAACCTCTTATATAGGCTTTCTTCCATTAGGAAAATAACTACACCATTAAATCACCAATTACACCTAGAATAAGGGGGTTACAAGAGTTACAAAATTAACACCCATAAAGTGGTTTTAAGACCCTAATTACGATGAATTAGTGGAGCGGTGGTTCATCTCCATATAATTATTTTATAACATCTTCATTGTTTATCACTCCTTACTCTCTAGGTAAAAGTCAACCCTAATAAGTTTAATTAAAAACAAAAGAATTTTTGAAAAAATTATACTTTTCACTTCTTTTATTACAAAAAGATAAAAAAAAAATTCGGGAAAATTCCAATTTCACCGTGCAAACTTGATGAAAGTGAATTCACTGTTAATAACTATAGACGAAACTGATTTTTTTTCACTCAAAAAGTAAATGAAAACACCACTTATCACATGAGAATAAAAGTGAAAATTGGATTTTATTTTTTCTTTTGATAATAGTGAAAGTTGGATTTTTCACTTTTAGTAAAGTGAAAATTTCAAATTTTATCAGTAGAAATTTGTGAAAAATGGACTTTTCACAACCAATAATGGCAAACCTTGAAACATCATGCCAAAAACCAGAGAAATCATATGAAAAAAGTGGAAATTTCTAAGAAACCCAGTTTTGATTCCTCTCTCTTTCATCAATCCATCATTAAGATTGTATATATTTGTAGCCCAAAATACAAAATCTACGGTTCATAATAGTAGTTTAGATTAGATTTAAATTTTCATAGACTAAATTAACCTTTATCCATGTATATATTATTAACAAAAAAAAAAAACGATTTTAAATATGATACTATTAATAATCATTCATTAGTGGCGATTTTATAGGAAATATTTGAGGGGGGAGAATTTAATTTAAACTTTATTTCTCTTTCCTTTTGTTTAGTTTAGATCCGAGATGGTTGGCATTCGTATCCTCTTATTTTTACTGAAAGAATTTATGGAAAAAAAACAGCCATTTTCTACGCTTGGCTACAACTCGCTTCCGGGTCCATTAGGGTTATTAAGCAATCTTAAAAGAGAAACTTCTCCTAAAGTAGTTGGTGGCGCACCTTCTGATTTCCTACTTTCTCAAGCTTTTCAGATGTATATACCCGGCATCCTATTTTTTTTCATTTTTTCTCCTTTCTCCCTTATCAGTCAACTAATTCATATGAAATCTACTCGAAAATCATATCAAGTTGCATTGTAGAATTGTAAACATAATATTAACCAAATCCGTAGATATGTTCTTATCATTCAAACATATCATTCAACAATTAGCTCTCTATCAAAAGAGAAAACATAAGAGACGAATCAACACAGTAACGTGGTTTAATGATTATGTAAAGTTGCACCGATGCCACCATAAGTAACAGCTTGAGAAAAAGCTATTTAATTTAGGGATAATTTGATTTTTCCCATAGAAACTATGTGATATCTGGGATTCTCACATGAGAAAAATGCGTGAGAGTTTAATCTTTCACATTAAAAATGGATGATAACTTCATTTTTCACATATGAATTAGGTGATAGGGGGAATTTTCACAAGAAATTTAGTGAACTTTGTATTATTAATCAAGCACTGAAAAATGAAAATAAGAATTCTCCTAAATCTGTTTTACTGATGATCGGAGTTTTTACTAGAAAGTGAAAACAATAATTTTTCAAATCTATCTGATAATTAGAGTTTTCAATGGAAAGTGAAAACTACAATTTTCCTAAACCTATTTTACTCGTTATTGAAATTTTCTACGATAAACATAAATTTTTATAGGATAAGCGAGGATTTTTAGAGAGTTATTTAGGGAGTAATACTAGGGGAGTTAACTGACGGGAGTTTTATTAGGAATTATTTTGGGTCAATTTTTACCACGTTTTTTAATTATTAATTCTTTGTAAATACGCAAATAGATTTTCTTAACTAAAGAGAAGGTTATTCTGGTAATCAAATCATATCTTAATCAATTTTGGGTTCTTCAAATATACATTTTTATTGGTGGGTTTTTAATATACAAAAAATAATAATTGGGCTAGAGATAATTTTCCCCTATGAAAAAATTATGCAAGATCAATAATTACATCAAACTATTAATGGATCTAAAAAAAATATAAATATTTTACCAGTGGATTTCCTAGAACTTGTCATGAAGATAGGTAAGATGCTACTAATTAAATAAAAAAAATTAATTGATATAAACGTTAATAGTTGCAGCGATTTATCAAGAACAAAAATCTAATAATGGAGTTTACCATGGTCAGATAAAAAGAAGACAAAGAGAGGCGTAAACAGTGGACTCAATAACGGGAATGGAGGAGAATTTTTTGTTTTGATAAATAATGTTGCCTTTAACAACTGAAATTAATAATAACTAAGTCATAAACCATAAATAGTGGAATCAATTAATTGATAATTTATAAATTTTTAGTATTAAATAATGGATAAAGGTTAATTTTGTCTCGTTGATATGTTGAAAATATAAATCTGATTTAAAACTATGAATCTTAACCGTAGATCTAATATTTTGGGCTAGATATATATACATCATCTTATTGATGGGTTTATGAAAAAGAGAGGGTTCAAACTTGGGCTCCTTAGATATTTCCACTTGTTGAACTACTGTGCTGAAAGCTAGACTTGTAAATGTATCCGATCGATTCTGAATAGATGAAGTCATCTATTAATGATATGGGACGTATATTTGGAGTTCTCGTATATTTCAAGATATTGTTAATATCTTGAATATCTCTTAATTTAAATATTTAATTTATTAGGATTTATTTGATTAATATCGCTTTAACGAAAATAATATATCTCTTAGGCTTGTTTAGGAATGTTTAGACTTTAGGGTTTTAAGTCGCAGGCTATATATAGACGTATATATTGTAAACTTCTCTTTAGCTGCGGCTCGCTATTATTATCTAGATTTATGAAATCTATTAAGTTGATTGGTTTATACCGTCGTTTATCTCTTTTAGCTCTCTTGGATTAAAGTTGTCGTAGCTCTGGATTGGAGTGAGTGTTACTATTAAGGAGTGGATTCTCCTTGTGCTACTAATCATTCATATAATCCTGTAGTGCCATATCGTGGTTACGAGCAAGTTCGCTCTGTATTTGTTCGTCTGTGAGCCCGCCTAGAAGAATCCTTTGAGGATTCTGTGATCTCTAGGTTCCTATAAAAAAAAAAAAAAAAAAAAAAAAAGAAGTCGCTTGTCAAGTTAAAACTTTTGTTTCGGTACGTATCTTTTTCTTCATCTATTATCGTTACTGAAACCCTTGTTTCTTTACTTGAAAAGAGTTGAAGAGGTTTATTCCACGTTTATTCCGTGTGCTCAGTGGAAACTATAAGTTTGGGTTTTGGTTTTTTTTATTACTCGTGATTCTGTGAACACAAACTAAACCCATTTAACCATTTCACTCAACTTCTTTTATTAAGTCATGCCCACTTTTTTTGTGTTTACATAAGCCCAACTGCATGTACTGCTAGCTTACTACCCGATCCTGTTTAAGCTTCCTAAATAAATTAGTCACCCAAACATCCAGACTTCAGAACGATGGGAGAACTTCATATTCAATTGCCCAAGTTTATTGGAACAGTTAATGGTAGGGGATGTTATTTTGTAATCGACGGTAGTTGCGAAGAAAATCTGGTGTCAAAAGGAATGGCAAAGTTATTGGGTCTCGATATAGAATGGTATTATAATGCTGATCCAATTGCGTGGTTTAACAACCGAGGAACAATCACTGGGATTGGTGGTTGTAGAGTTTTTTTGTCCATCGGTAAGTGTTATTCCAACTCAAACTTTTATGAAGTTGTTGATATGGATATGTGCCACATCGTATTGGGAAGACCTTGGTTATTGGATGTTGGTGCAGTTCATAATAGACGTGATAACTCGTATGAATTTATGTGGGGAAAGACGAGGGTTCGTCTTATGCCACGTCCTAAGCCAAAGGAAGAAATAGCCCACATGGAGTCCGGCAGGTTTGAGACAGTAGACAACCAAAAATCAGATGAGGTTGTTGTTAATCACGAAGGTGGCTTGTTAGTTTCAAATGAGAAGACACTAGCAATGCATCATCCTTGCCCATTTTAAGATCCACTGGCTATATTGTGCACACCAACTTTGATGGAATGCCGACAAGACCAAGCTTGGAAAGTTTCGTAGGAGTTTTTGTATTGTAACTGTGGGAATAAGCGACACCGAATAATGAGTTATCATATGCATAAATTGATAATCCTAAAATTGGAATTATTTTGCGAACGATTCGTGATTCCAATGCATAATTCAAGATCTATTGTGTCTCAAGTGGGAGTACTAAAATTCTTTCTACCACTTGCCATTTCCAATATAAACTCGAGGCGAGTTTTGTCGCAGTGGGGGAGCCTGATACGTGACGTATATTTGGAGTTCTCGTAAATTACAAGATATTATTAATATCTTGAATATATCTTAATTTAAGTATTTTATTTATTAGGATTTATTTGATTAATATTGCTTTAACGAGAATAATATATCCCTTAGGTTTGTTTAGGAATGTTTAGACTTTAGGGTTTTAAGTTACGAGGCTATATATAGCCGTATCTATTGTAACCTTCTCTTTAGCTGCGGCTCGCTATTATTATCTGATTTATGAAATCTATTAAGTTGATTGGTTTATACCGTTATTTATCTCTTTTAGCTCTTGGATTAGAGTTGTCGTAGCTCCTGGATTGGAGTGAGTGTTACTATTAAGGAGTGGATTCTCCTTGTGCTACTAATCATTCATATCGCTTCCGCCGTGCCATATCAATTAAAGTTGTAGTAGACACACATAAGTTGTCAAGAAGTGGACACCATGGAGGTAGTGGTCAAGTGGTGTCCGTTGTTCAAGGAAGACCATTAATTGTGCATAACCACTACTTCCTTACTCCTCTAAATTCTCTTAATTGTTCCCACTACTTGTTACCTTTTTTCACGGGTGTTTAGCTGCACTGCACCTTGTACCGCACGACCAATATCCGAATGAGAATCTCTCCATGTGACATATTTGATGTTTCGTCGAAAAAATAGAGTCATGGACTACCACTATTTCGGCCAAGTCATATTCATGAATTGTTGGGACTAGCTAGATGCTCAACTTTGTATATAAACCGAGTTGTGTCAAGTTTGAATAATAAGTGTAGGATCGAGCAAGAGATGAGAGAATAAACGCGTGTTGATGGTGGATTTTCGTTTAAGGTTAAATTTGTAAAAAACCAGAAAATCATGCGCTGACATCTTATAAAAGATAAAGCCGTTTATAAGTGACGGATACTCCTCACTTAATTCACCAAGAATGGAGCATGTAGCAACAATCCCATTACGTGAATACATGAAATTCCTCCAGGTTGGAGCATGCGGCAACAATCCCTTCTGTGAATTTCATATCGGCCTTGTATTTCTGTACCCATTATCGGTGTGGCATGACAGTAGTGTTACTCTTACTGAGTAACACGAACCTCCAAGCACTATAATGAATCCATGTACGAAATACCCCGTACAGGCTGATTCTCGGTGTGTTATACTAGCAGAGCCCTCTCGGTGTGTTATACTAGCCCGATTGAGCCCCTCTCGGTGTGTTATACTAGCATCAGATTGAGCATCCGGACTTGATGGATGTATCGGTCTCCGGATATGATCTGATCGCTTGATCATCCAACTCCACAAGCATGATTGGATGACCACAGATCAATTCCATCACCCCAAGACGGTATGGAATACACACGGCCTTAGCTTGCGAGATATGATCGATCGCGGTCATCCAACTCCACAAGCATGATTGGATGACCACGGATCAATTCCATCACCCCCAGCGAGGTATGGAATACACACGGCCGACCCGCATGGTCGACCATTGGCCTTTGCTTGCCAAGAAACCGTTCATACCAAGCATTGTGGGCGGAAAACCTAAATTAGGGTTTGCGGCATATTACATGTGCCGCAAAAGCGGTCTCAACCATCCATCTTCGCAGTATAGATGGAGGTGTAGATATAGACTCAAAGGGCCGGAGCATGTCGACACAATCACCATGTGACCGCCTACACACTTGACCGATCGGTCAAAACCAACCATGGTTGGTTACAACACATTCGTCCACTTGAAAAAGCATGGTCGCGCGGCTTTGAAAGCCAAAATTAGGAGTTCAAGCCATCGCGCGCGTCCATCTTCTCGGCACGAATGGAGGGTCACAGATTAGATTGAGCAAGGGTTGGTCACACCGGCATGACCACCGTGGGCCCATCTACCTCTTCTTGCGGTCGGCCAAGGCATATCATGCACGGCCAATCCAAAACGCCCGCTCAAACTCACGCGGTTACATCTCCCAAATCCCTAAGCCGATCTCGACCGCTCAACTTCATAGGATGATTTGAATGGCTTAGATCACGTTTTCATGGGATGTCGGTATAGGTGTGAACACCAACCTACCACCTACACGGTGGTATGATCGACCAAGACCGACCAAGATGGGTCGTCTTGGGGGCGCGCCTTAAACTTGGGATGACACGCGGTTACCAATTCCTTTGCGGTAAGAGATTTCTGCCATGGCCCGATCTCAACCACTCCTCTTTGCCGGTCAAATTGAGTGGCCCATATCGCGCTTTCATGAGGGAACGGAAGACATGCGCCTACACCATCATGCCGTCCAACACGCATGTATGGTCGGTCCTCTTTAAAATCCTTCCCACGCTTGGTTTGACCAAGCTAAAGAGTGATGCTTGCGCACCTCTTTAAAAACCCTAATTTCATCAACGGTCATGAGATGAGTGTCTCAAACATCATCTCGTCCGTCCGGCTCTCCTGACTTGGTTATACAACCACAGTCGGGGAGTTATTTGGTTAGTGAGGAGTCATTACCCATCTTTTGTACCACACCGTAATCCGTGCACTGCATAAAATACACACGGTACTTCACAAGTATCGACTTTCGAATAATGTGAGTTATTCAATTCAGCATTACATGCTATCTTTCGTGGATCCACGATCCACATTCAGACATCAATCATGTCACAAGGCGGGGATGCATCTTGGGGTATTGGTGCAGCGGTTTACGGCGTGCGGCGTGCAACGCGCCATCACAAGAACGTGTTAGGAAGTCATGGACGGTTAGAGATAAACGGAGGAAAAGTGGGCAAAGACTGGTCGTGTGTTCCGACACACAACTCACTACTCCATCATTCCACTACCTCCACTTCCCACGAAACGTGAATGAGGCTCAATGACTTGTATAAATAGGGTCTCGCCTATTTCCAAAAAACAACAAGGAATAACGGAGACAGAACAACACAAGTTCGAGTCCTGAGAAACCAAGTGTTGATACCGTCATATTCAACCATCTTCTGTCACAAGTCATAGCAAGCCAACACCTTCACAATCTCATCACCTTCTTCGCTTCCCTCCCTAAGATCAACCCCATCTCCTTCACTTTGTGACCGAAACAAGTCACGGAACGGCCATTTCTTGGTTTAGGTAGGACTTGCCTGATTGATCTCTCGAATCTACAAGCACTCACCGCGTGAGTGCATTTGTTGAAGGTTTAGATTCATTCCTCATCCACACCCCAAATTACCAAATTTGCGGGAGTAGTTTTCACCCATCAACAATTGGCGACCACAGTGGGAGGTTGATCTATCGGTTACAAAAAAAAAAAATCGAATTCTCAATTCTTCGGTTTCGTGTCACGATGTATCTTCGCCCGGAGTCCGCAGGTGGTTCAGATATCATGGGAAGCATAGCTGGAATGTTGGAGGATGTCTTGACGAATCAAGCCGGTATCACCAGAAGGCAAAGCAAGACATTTCGCCTTTTGAATGACATAGCAGCACAATTACGAGAAGGATGCATCCGCTCCGCAAGAAACGGTGAATCCTTAGCCAGGGATCACACCTTTACCAGTGGAGAAGCAAGAGGAGCACGTAATCGTTGAGACGAATCGAAGAGATGGACAACATGGTCGGACGGAGGAAGAGACTTGTCAGGAGTACTACAACGTCGCTAGATAAAGAAGGGCACTGCGGCCTATGGAGCCCTACTAGAGGATTTATATCTCAAAACTCTTCTTGAAGCCCGGAAGATTTGTCCAATCGCGTCGACTTTTCAACCGGCGGAGAAATGCTCGAGGAAGGAGAAATCAATCGGGAAATGCCGAATACGAGAGGATGGGAACGTTGATTCGGTCACTTCAGCGGTGACATTGCGACATCTTCCACGTCCTGCTGCCCTAGGCAAGCGATCCGCAGATGTGATGGCACTCGCAAATCCTCCGACTTCATCCCCTCCTCCACATCAAAGCCACGGAGAGACATCACAACGCCCGCTAACGAGAAAAGCCGGACTCAAGGTACTTACATTTCCCCTTCCCAATGGAGGAGGTCAGGAGCTGCTGGAGATGTGGGTGCGAAATGGAGAGGTGGAGCTACCCCGGTATGGCGTCCACCTCTTGGTCAAGTAATGGACCCGAGGTACTGTCATTACCACCGGTTCCTTCATCACCCCACCGGTGAATGCAACGCTTTGAAGCGCATTGTTCGGGGAGAAGCTTAGATCGGAAGAGAGATAGCTTGCGAGAGGATTTTCTTAGAGACTACTCAGGTTTGATATAAGTGAGACTTCAAAAGCAAGTAAGTTTTACTCAACAACTTTACAAGAGAGATAGTTTAGAATTCTTGGGGACTTAGCATCCCGCATGTGGAAAAAGAGGCTCGGTGATCAAACGCCATGTTTGTTTCCATTCGTACCTCCCTTTTACATAACATTTGCAATTTCATGCGCAATCATTCATGACCAAGATGCAAATTTCATTTAACATAATCTCTTTCAAAAGGGTTGTTCACAAAACTATCTCAAAATAAGCCAATTCAATTACCTATTAATCCAAAACCGGAAGTCAAAGAAAATCCTCACTATCACTCAAAAGAAGATCCTCACTATCACTCAAAAAGAAAAGCATATAAGAGAAAACGCCGGTATATAGCACGAATACTTCAAGGAAAGTCTTTAAGCAACAACTCATCCTTACGGGCAAGAGAGACTTTCATCCTTTGAAAGCACGGCACCTTGGCTCCAGTTCTTTAGACAACCTCTCAACCTCTTCTTCTGGCGAGCAACACACGGTCTGCGGAAGGGACTTCATCATGTAGTTTACGGAACTCCCTGAATCTTGGAGAACCCTTCGAAGAACCAAGGAGCATTAAAGGCATGCTGCAAACACGTCCGAGATGGCACCTCCAATCTTCAATCACCTCTTGAAACTGTTCCACTGAGTCGCGGCGCTCATCCACTGGATAGAAACTAAAGCTTCTTGGACGCGGTTGACCAATGCAAGACGACTCTTGAGCTTCGTGGTGGTAGCAATATGTCCGTGTTTCTCCCATATTGCGTGTACAACTCTTCAAATTGAGCCGGAGCGCTTGAATCCACCAACCAACACATGACCTGGATAAAGGACGGTAAAGGAGGATCGAACAAAGCCCCGAGCTGCATCACCGTGGTCAATTCGGCGACCGCGGGAGTCTTGTCGATTGCGGGAGGCCTTTCGAAGAAGTCACCGCAATAGCCATGTGGTTAGGAGCTGTTCGGGATGGATTCCAAGGGGAGCCGTCTCAACTACTGCGACACAGTCTCTCTTGCATTCCTTAGGCATCTATTTCACTCGGGTCTTGATTTCCATCACGACCCGTCGACAAGATCATTAAGGGAAGCGCCTTGTTCAACCGAGCTTGCATCATCTCTGTCATTGTCGGAAAAAGGAGCGGTTTCTCGGACTTCTCGGCATGAAGGTCAAAATGGTCGGTACCGCGGACTTCTCGATGAAGGTCCGTGAACGCCAGACTTCTCAGCATGATGACCAGTACCGCCGGCCTTCCCGTTTTGAATGCGTGCCAACCTTGTGAAGGCATTATCTTTCGAAATTCCCTGATTTAAAACAAGGATCGTTTTAGAAGAACTTACTGTTTGGAGAAATGAAAGAACCGATGGGAGGAGGTTTAAATACTGCATATTAGAAGAATTGAGGATTACGGACCGCATGCTTGCCTCTTAGGTCTCTCTCCTACTTGGGGACTGCAATCCTCAGCTCTTGTCCGTTTGGATGGAAGTGGCTTCAGCGGAAATGCTTCGTCAAGACGTCGGAAGATGGCTCACTACGGGAATTCGTCACAACACTCTTGAAAATTTACGGAAGATCAACAGTTGTTTCCCCCAAAATTCTTTATACACCTTCGGTCACCACTGGGTTTCTCCCAATAGGCCGAAGGGAAGGCTCACCCGGTCTAAGAACACATTAGCGTTAAGAATTTGTGGAAGGAATTCTTAGGAGCCCCTAGTGGACGGATAAATGGGACACCCTGATCAAATCCCATCGGCGAGCAGCCTGTCAATGTTGTACGGAGTCACGAGAAAATTCTCCGTTGAATAGAGGCGGGACATATCACGGAATGCAGTTGCGCATGTAAATAATTTCCCCCGAGATCTCATGGTCTCAACATCGGTTACGCAACACAACGCCGGGATCGTCGGCAAAGGTCTTTGGGCTGAACGATGGAAGAGTGAATCGGCCCCCATGGACGAAAATCTACGGAAGAAATGTTGTCAAATACCTCCACAAGTTTCGCACCGGCTTTAGGGACGCTTCTTATTCCATCGGAGTATTCTCGAGCCGCCGTACAAGTTAACGAGTGAAGGTGCGGGAGTAGGAGCATAACCACGAAGTATTCCCATAAGGCGCACGAAGAAAAGCGAAGTGAACGTGCGACTCCACCTTCTTGTACCCGTTAGAAGCGTGCATATCCATTGCTAAAGCGTCAGGATGAGAATACGGCGATCAAGGAACAATGCGGCTAGAGGAAGAACTTCACCTGCGCCGACTTTATAACAATCTTAACAAGCTCACCTCTTATGGTCTTCTTCCTGAACCATCATCAAATACATCTCTCGGATAGCCATAAAGACAGGAACGCGATCAAGTAGAGCTCATTTTCCAACTCTTGATTCAACTCGGGTCCGCAAGACCACTCAAAACCCACCAAGTATAAAAGCATCTCGCATCCTTTTTCTCTTCCTTGTCCAGACTCTCGAATCCCTCAGCCTTTTGAAGTATAGCATCATAATTACTTTGTTCCGCATCGAGAGCTCGTAAAAAGACTTCCGGCAACGAGGCGGAGGTTCATTAACGCGGCTACACTCTCCAAAGTAATAGTCATCTCTCCCCATCTAGATATGGCTGTATGAGTAGAAATACGCCAGAAATGAAGGTGATCAAGCCAGCGGTGTCTTTCCTAATTTCGAGGGTAGCGAGATGCCATGACCGCATCGAGAATTTGTGCTTTGGTCAAATTGTCCTTAATGCCCTTATTACTCAACATGCGTTTCATCCATCCTTCATAAGAACCCAGTGGAGCATGGCAAATCTTGAAGTCAATAGGAGAAGGCGGATATTCGTTTCTCTCGGAGACAAAATCTCATCACAAGTGCGGAAGAAGAGAATGGATCAGCATCCATATTTTACGAACCAGGAAAGCAAGACTATCTTATGAGAAGGATGCTTCCTAATATTTGGAAAAGGCAAGGTGAACAACTCATCATTGATGTTCGGCATATCTTTGAAGCTATCAACACTTCCCGACTTGGCACCTGACATTATCTCCGGAAGACATATCGACAAGAGTTCTTTTCTTTCTACCGCAATGAAATAAAATGCGGGAGTCGAACTCATATGAAAGCGCATGAGAAATGTAGTCACACACAGCAAAGACACAACTCACGTTGGAGCATACAATGGCGGCCCAAATGCGGATTGTAGTACGGTACAAGTTTCGGTGTACAAATTTCGGGAGGTGGTGTTGATTTTAAATTCTCTAAGTATAACTCAAGTTTTCAAGTCCGGGATAAATTTCAAGTGCAGTACAAATTTCAAGTTCGATGCAAATTTCAGTCAAGCATATGTGAATAAGACCCACGTTAAAACCGGCATACACGGCGGCCCGCATTCATTCATCCGCATGCATCACACGATTTTCTTTATTCGTGGGAATCGTGTCTACGGGATTCAAGCCAAATGGTGGAGAAAGCTAAGCATGCACATGTCTTACAAAAGGTGTTTACCTAAACAAACTAGGGTTTCACCGTTAAAAAAAAAAAAAAAAAAAAAAAAAAAAAAGTGCGAAACTTACCTCGGACGGGCGGCAACTCCGACGGTGGCGGTTTCCGCTGACTCCGCAAAGAACTATTGGCGGCTCCGGCAGCAACTATTGGCAGCAGCAAAGTCACGGACGGGAGCTGCTTTGACAACAAAAGAAAAAAAAAAAAAAAAAAATTCGTGAGGAAAAAGAAAAGGGGTTTGGCTTCTTTTATAGACAAAAATTAGAAGAATCCCAATAGAATAAGGATTCCTCTTTTGTTTGGTTTCTCTTCGATTCAAATACCCAAAGAAAGAAACCGGTCCCACCAGGGATTCCTACAAAGCGTGACGAGCGTGGAAAACTAGCGGTCGGCCAACACTCTTCCGGGTAAACTCCTTTTACCCTGTCTTTCTCACGTATGCATGTCACCATCTCATGCCTACCACACAGTAATGTAACCATTATGTGCTAGGCAGGGGACTTAATGTTGATGGTGGATTTTCGTTTAAGGTTAAATTTGTAAAAAAAACCCCGAGAAAATCATGCTACGACATCTTATAAAAGATAAAGCCGTTTATAAGTGACGGATACTCCTCACTTAATTCACCAAGAATGGAGCATGTAGCAACAATCCCATTACGTGAATACATGAAATTCCTCAGGGTTGGAGCATGCGGCAACAATCCCTTCTGTGAATTTCATATCGGCCTTGTATTTCTGTACCCATTATCGGTGTGGCATGACGGTCGAGTGTTACTCTTACTGAGTAACACGAACCTCCAAGCACTATAATGAATCCATGTACGAAATACCCGTACGTGTGTCGATTCTCGGTGTGTTATACTAGCCATTGAGCCCTCTCGGTGTGTTATACTAGCCCGATTGAGCATCCAGGACTTGATTTGTATCGGTCTCGGATATGATCGATCGCGATCATCCAACTCCACAAGCATGATTGGATGACCACGGATCAATTCCATCACCCCAAGCGGGTATGGAATACACACGGCCTTAGCTTGCCGGATATGATCGATCGCGAGTCATCCAACTCCACAAGCATGATTGGATGACCCCGAGATCAATTCCATCACCCCCAAGCGGTATGGAATACACCACGGCCGACCGCATGGTCGACCATTGGCCTTTGCTTGCCAAGGAACCGTTCATACCAAGCATTGTGGGCGGAAAACCCTAAATTAGGGTTTGCGGCATATTACATGTGCCGCAAAGCGGTCTCAACCATCCATCTTCGCAGGTATAGATGGAGGGTGTAGATATAGACTCAAAGGCCCGGAGCATGTCGACACAATCACCATGTGACCGCCTACACACTTGACGGTCGGTCAAAACCAACCATGGTTGGTTACAACACGTTCGTCCCACTTGAAAAAGCATGGTCGCGCGGCTTTGAAAGCTAAAATTAGAGTTCAAGCCATCACGCGCGTCCATCTTCTCTCCTAAGACGAATGGAGGGTCACAGATTGGATTAAGCAAGGTCGGTCACACCAAAGATGACCACCGTGGGCCCATCTACCTCTTCTTGCGGTCGGCCAAGGCATATCATGCCTGGCCAATCCAAAACGCCCGCTCAAACTCACGCGGTTACATCTCCCAAATCCTAAAGCGATCTCGACCGCTCAACTTCAGGATGATTTGAATGGCTTAGATCACGTTTTCATGGGATAATCAGTATAGGTGTGAACACCAACCTACCACCTACACGGTGGTATGATCGACCAAGACCGACCAAGATGGGTCGTCTTGGGCGCGCCCAAACTTGGGATGACATGCGGTTACCAATTCCTTTGCGGTAAGAGATTCTGCCGCAAACCGATCTCAACCACTCCTCTTTGCCGGTCAAATTGAGTGGCCGGATCGCATCTTTCATGAGGGAACGGAATACAGGCGCCTACACCATCATGCCGTCAACACGCATGTATGGTCGGTCCTCTTTAAAATCCTTCCCACGCTTGGTTTCGACCAAGCTAAAGAGTGATGCTTGCGCACCTCTTTAAAAACCCTAATTTCATCAACGGTCGCGAGATGAGTGTCTCAAACATCATCTCGTCCATCCAGGCCTCCCGACTTGGTTATACAACCCAGTCGGGAGTTATTTGGTTAGTGAGGAGTCATTACCCATCTTGTACCACACCGTAATCGATTACTGCATAAAATACACACGGTACTTCACAAGTATCGACTTTACGAATAACGTGATTATTCAATTGAGCATTACATGCTATCTTTCGTGGATCCACGATCCACATTCGGAACATCAATCATGTCACAAAGCGGGGGATTCATCTTTGGGGTATTGGTCAGCGGTTTACGGCGTGCGGCGTGCAACGCGCCATCACAAGAACGTGTTAGGAAGTCATGGACGGTTAGAGATGAACAGGAAAAGTGGGCAAGACTGGTCGTGTGTTACCGACACACAACTCCACTACTCCATCATTCCACTACCTCCACTACCCACGAGAAACGTGAATGAGGCTCAATGACTTGTATAAATAGGGTCTCCGCCTATTTCCAAAAACAACAAGGAATAACGGAACAGAACAACACAAGTTAGTCATCCGAAACCAAGTGTTGATACCGTCATATTCAACCATCTTCTGTCACAAGTCATAGCAAGCCAACACCTTCACAATCTCAACACCTTCTTCGCTTCCTCCCTAAGATCAACCCCATCTCCTTCACTTTGTGACCGAAACAACCGGGAACGGCCATTTCTTGGTTTAGGCCGGACTTGCCTGATTGATCTCTCGAATCTACAAGCACTCACCGCGAGTGCATTTGTTGAAGGTTTAGATTCATTCCTCATCCACACCCCAAATTACCAAATTCTGCAGGAGTAGTTTTCACCCATCAACAACGCGGAAGCATAAAACGACTACATTGATAATCAATTTGGTGTGTAAATTCTCATGGCTCAACAACCTATTTATAGTTTAACAAACTTGACGACTACTCAAAAACAATTTCCTAACATAAGCTAAACTCTAAATAAAGAACTCTTATAGAACCAAACAACTTGTTTCTCAAGATAACTCGACTTCCAAATATAGTCTTGGTTTATTATTTCCAACAATAAGTCTATAAATAACTTAATTGTGTGCAAGGGAACAACTACAATTATATATAGACGCAACCCTTGAAATTACAAACCCAAAATGGTCAATTAGATGATTAAACCAAACATACCTTAATACTTAATATAAAACCCAGTCCATCGTCTATTAATCGAATCTTAACTTAAGGAATAAAACAAGCATGGGAGAATTACTTCTCGCACCTGCATCCTACTTAGTCAATCACGTAATCCCTATCTGATAGCTTCACGGAGAATTCAAGCAGAATCCTGATCATTACCAAAGTTACCAATTTCCTTGTTGTTAGAAATGAATTTGGATTTCATGAAGGTCTGTCCTTGCAAGTACAACTGTTAAAAAGTCCCGCCCATAGTTAGCAATTCGGGGTTCGGCAAACGTACGGAACGGTAAACGTACGGGTATTATTCGGATTTGTAAGAGTCAAATCCGGTCAACGATGCGTGGTCCCAAGAATAGTTTGATACTGGTATCGACGTGTATAATGCGTTTCTGGATCCGATCACGGGGATCGAAAATTGGGCCTAATATATTTAGTAAATTGATAAATATTTACCACCTTAAAAGATTAATTTGTATATATATCCTTGGGAATAAGGTGGGGAAAAACATTTTTAATAGGGTTTAGGAGAGAAACTTAGTGGTGTATCATGGATTATCTATAAAATATATGATACATCTTTCAAAAACAAGCAACTGGCATAGTGGATTGATTGCCGATCTACGAAACCAGATGGTCCAGGTTCGATTCTTACCTAGCGCAAAACTTTTTCGCGAATAAACTAATCGTAATCGATCGTAGTCATGAACTGTGTCAACTCGGTAAGAGTAGTAGCGTATAGGTCGCAGAGCTCACATTGTACGCGTAGGTATCTTTGTTAGTGGGAAAAAAAAAAAAACAACTAAAAACCGAATTATCTTTTCTTCCCAACTGCCGATTCCTCTTCTCTTCTTCTTCTTCTTTCGCCACTGGGAATAAAGACGTCGAAAGAGCGAAACAAGTGATGATGCCTCGATGTGAAAGAGCAGACAACCAACCCCAAAAAGTTGCTGTTTCACAAGCTTTTGTGAAATGGGCAGCTGCGAGTAATTTCTAGTTCACAAAGGATACTAGAAAATCAAATCAAACAGAAAATGGGTCTTACAATTGATAACTGGTTATCTTCAGATGCATCAAATTCAGAATACATTCTCTTAGCCGAGTACAGTAGCATCAAATCGTATTTTCCTCACACCTTCTCTCCATTTAATCACATCTTTCTCAAGGTTCTTTTTAATTCTCTTCCATGTTCTTACAATTGCTGCTTCAATTTCCGGTTATGCAGTAGTTGCAACAAGCTTGCTCGATGACGAAAAATAGAGATGGACTAAGATGACGAAAAGTAATGGCCAAACTACCAGATATATGAAATCAGTGCCGACAGTTGGTATTGCTTGGTTATGAACACAATGTCGACAACCAATATTAACAAGGGGTGTTCAGTTACTCCATAATGTTTTTCTTTTTTCTTTTCTGAATATCCCCCAAGTGGGTTCAAAAATTGTTTCTACATAAGCAGCCTTGCAAAGTTTCACATGTTGTCACCCACTAGGTTGTGTTTTTAGCCAAACAGTTGCCCCTTAGTAGTATTGATGGGCATGATTAGTAGATGGCTACATGAGTTATGTATGCCATGTGAGAGTGAGAAGCTATGGGGGTATTACTGTTTTAGGCTTAGTTTGGTATTGCTGCAGCTTTTGTAGAAGCACTTTTCTGCTGTGCGTTGCTGTGAGAAAAAAGCAGTTTGATGTTTGGTAAAATATTAACTAAAGTTAAAGCTGATTGAAAAAACAGTCAAAGTGTGTTTAGTAAAATATAAAATTCAACCATTGTTGTTGTAGCAAATGACAAAAACAGACATATCTTTGAAAATAGTTTTATTCGATTTTATTGGCTTTAAAAATAATTATTTTTCTTTAAAAATAATTATTTTTTTTACTATTCAATATAAATATATATAATATTAAATTTACTAATTGTTACTATTACTATGATTGTTAAAAAAGAAATTATTTTACATAACCACTTTTTAATATATATACATAATTTTCAAATAAAAAATCAAACTAAAATTAATTAAGTAATTATTTAATATTTATGCTGTATTTTTATTATTGATAAATGAAATAGTTTGAAAATAAAAATAATAATATTTAAAGAATAAAATATAAGAAATAAAAAAATTGATTGTATATAATTTAAGGGTAACTTTTTATGCATTTTAAAATAAAATAGGGACAAAAAGATAAATCATACATTAAATTTAGGTGGACTAAAGCATCTTTTACAAATTTTTAATTTCCTCCTCCCAACTTTTTGAAAATTGAGGAAGTTGGGAAGTGCTTTAGGTAAAAGACTTTGATTTTTTTACCAAACACCAATTTCAAAATTATTGGCGTATATAGGTTTTGAAAGTGCTTTTGGAAAAATAAAAGCATTACCAAACCCAGCCTTAATCGAAGACGAAACTTCTTCTTTTCTTCTTCCCTTTCAATCTCCACTCTTCCCATACAAACTCATCTCGAGCAGACAAAGAGAATTTTGGTTTGAAAGGAAAATTTGAACAAAACCCACTCTCCGTAATCCTCCGGTGCAGAGGTAGGGGTTTTCTCCATTGGAAATTGTGCATTTGATTTTCTACTTTTTAATTTTATTTTCCTAATAACCCATGACTATTGCGTTTAAATCGATTGTGCATTTATCCCAATTTCTTTAAGAAGTCGAGATGCATTGTCTTTGTGGTTCCAATGTTAAGAACTAAAAGAAATTTAGTATTACGAATATCTTCTTTTTTATCATTACTGCTGCTCACCTAAATGTCAAGTATGTCACAGCCATGATCTTAATTATTACTTAATTAATTCATGCTTATTGTTTCTTTAAACCATTGAATTCACTAGTTTATGTCAAAACGAATTTATTTAGTGTTGTGTTCTTACCAGCACAGCTAATTGATTAAGTTAGTATTATGTTTAAAATCCTTGAACTTAATATAGTTAACTGTGCGGGACTTACTTTTCATTGGATTAGCGTATTTGTTTCATCTTAATACTCTTTTTTTGTATTTTGAATCCTTCCCTAGTGAACGGCAAGTTTCTTTTATCTTTTCAAATTGTTCCTTTAGCTCTTGAAGTGCCTTGCTGGTAAGGCTGAGATGGCTGTCATAAGCTGGTGTTGGCGAATTTTGATACTTGCTTTGTTTTCATTTCAATCTGTTTAGTGTTTAATATTCTTGTGGGTGTAATATTAGATCAATTGTGCATGATAGGAAGTTTAAAAATTTAGGTTAAAATTTCTGTGTGCTTACTGTGTATACTCAACTTCGACTGAATTATGGTCGTACTGGTATTACAGCAAACTGTTCATATATGATTAATGGTAATGGCAGAGGTGCTGTTAGTGGGAGTGAAAAATGTTTTCAATGGATTTTGTTCAGGTCAATGGTATGAACGGATTCATTTTTTTTTTATGTTTCTTTTGTATTTTACGTATAGTTTTAAACTTGAGTTATGCAATGGGAGGATAACCTTGCTGGACGGGTCAAAATCCAATCTGTTGAAGAAAAATTCCCTGGGCGTCATAGATTTACCGGGACTTTGTTAGGTGTTGTTTGCTTTAATGATCGATTTCCCAAAGTTTTTCGTAGTTTCTTATACCTCTGTTGCTTTGAAAATATAGTGATATTCTGATGTGTCACATTTGACTCTGAATTTGATTGAGAAGAGCTTTTCTATTATTGATCTAGTTAAAGCATTTTTTTCTTTTCTGCTACTTTGCTATGCAATTCTGAAATAATTGATATACATAATACCGGCATAATTAAAGCATTCATTTGAAAGTTTTACCTGTACTCTCAGTTGTTGTTTAAAAAAATTGTTTGGTTTTTGGGATTGCGGAAAACTAAACTAGGTACAGTGATTTACAAATCATTAGGTGTGTTAGTAATGTGTATTACTAACAGATTGTGAATCTGACTCATGTTTTCTTTTGAAGATGTCGCGGTGTGTGAAATCCGTAGCCTCAAGATCCGTTCGCAAAAAAAAAAAAAAAATCGCATCAAGAGAATGGAACGCCTCGCAAACATTTTAGAACAGCTGGTAGGTGCTGTGATGAATCTAGCTGATGCCATTAGAAACAATACGAGTACTATAGTAGACTTGAAGGATTTCAAGAAATTTGTGGGAAATGACAGAAAGTTCAGTGGGACAGATAATCCTATTGAAGCAGAGAAGTGGTTGATGGGCATGGAGAAGGAGTTTGATGCTTTAAAAATTCCGGAGGAGAAGAAGGTTCGATTTGCAACTTACATGTTTGAGGGAGAAGCTGAGCATTGGTGGAGGTCTATCAAGCGTATGCATGATGTAAACAACATGTGTTGGCTGAAGTTTGAAGAGTTGTTTCTCGGCAAGTACTTTTCGCCAACCGCTAGGCATCAATGGGTGATGAATTTCCTACATTGAGGCAAGGCAGTATGACAGTTACTCAGCTAGATAGGAAATTCAGTGAACTTTATGGACCACATCTTGCGGCAATAGAGGAATTGAGAGCTGCAAACTGGAAGACGCGTTGAGGGCAAGTATTCGTGACAGGGTTGTTGGTCTGCAACACACGACTTATGCTAAGGTTTTGGGGGCTGCAGTAGCAATTGAGGCCAGCATGATTAAAGCACAAAGGAAAGGGAGCAGGTGAACCAAAAGAAGAGGGACAGAAACATCATTGTCTCCTCGAAACGTCGTCGTACTGAACATCCTTGCTCTGGATGGATCGCCAGCAAAGAAAAAGGCACGGGTTGCCTGCAGTGTGAAGGAGATCACTTTATGAAGGATTGTCCTGTTCCAGCACCACCAAAGCCACAAGTTGCAAATCAAGCTCGTCAGCCGGATACACAGAGACAGAACTTCCATGGCAAGCAACCTTACCTACCGCGCAACAACGTACTCCCATTTCAGTGAGGCAACCGTTATAGGGAAGCTTAGTTGCGGCTCATTTCTTTGTTTTTTGCGTAAGGATTACTTTCTCTACTCTATCCTTGTTGCTGCTCCTTGCTTACGCATCATGCATTTGCTGTTTTAACCCCTGCTGGGCATCTGCTCACCCTTTTCTTTGGGTGTTTTACTCCTGCAGTGTATGAGAGGAGCTTGCAGCAGTAAGCTAGCTTGTGGCAGGCTTTGGAAGCACCAAGTGGTATTAGTAATATATTTAAGTTTATGATATGTATGTCACAGGATAATCTGGGTAGTCTACGTTGTTATTGTCGCATGCTATCTTCTTTTTTTGCCATATTTTGCCGGGATCTTGTACAAAGCGTTTCGTGGTCTGCAAATGAAAAACTAATACCACTTATATGTATTAAAGCTGTCTTATATGTATATAACTTCTATGGATTTCGACTTATGAATTAGCAAGTCATGGTTACCTTTGATATATATATATATATTTATTTAGCTATGCTTTCGACTGTTTAGGCTACTAGGGGTAGTTAGGTGTTAAGACCTTTGAACTTAATTAAGTTAGCTGTGTTGGGCTTACTGTGTATAAGAACTGTATATTCTGTATACAGCCGGATCAATCTAATGAATCCATACAAGAGACAGCAGGCCGAAGGTTTGAGCCATCATCCGTGTCCTTTTTTTTTTTAATTATTATTATTATCAGCATCTGTTTTTCTAGTACTATATCTATGAACACACCCAGGGTCACAATTGCATAATATTAATTAATAGCA
>JAJJWW010009239.1:0-101205 GCA_023531295.1 Papaver armeniacum
ATAATGTAGACATTCCTTGTCTAACACACACTCAAAGATCCCTCTCTATCTTATATAGGATTCTACATAGTGGATGACAGCTAAGAGATCCACTATTTTCGGAATCACTGTGCGTTACATTCGCTCATGTACACTCACTCATTCTCGCACAGTTTATACTTCGCACAGATTATCACACTATACTCGTGACTTTGCTAACATCATCCAATACATCATCTCGAATTTACTATGTGCGATAGTCCTCGCTTACGTTAGATAATCTTCACTTCGCATATTTATTGACATGTGCGATATTCCACTCCTAAATTTTGCCTCTTCTCATTTCGTTTGCTCTAAAGAGTGAGCGATATGAGAAATTTCCATCCTATAATATCGCATAAGCTTGTCTTTTCACATTTTACTTTGCCGACAATTTTCCGGTATCCAAGTTTATCTATTCACATGTGTCAATTTTTCTTCTTTTTACCGGATCAAACTGATTATAATCGGTCATCTCTTTCGTCTATTTATTGATTCCTTGAAGGAAAATAACCATTTTCTTGTCTTCTTTTCATCTCCAAAAATTCTTCTTTTCTTCTACTATCTCTTCCCTGCTGCTGTTGTTCTACTTCTTAGGTCGCTACTATTCTATCACTATTGTTTTCATGGATCACAATTCAAAGTTTGTTTTCTTCTTTCCCAAACTTATCCTTTTATCTTCTGATAATCATAATTATTGATTATAATTGTTATCTTTTTGATTAACCCAATTCCCATGCTTTTTCAGGAAAAATTCTTCTGTAAGTGCTCTCAAGATAACCGTTCAAAACCCTAAATCTTCTTCAAATGACAAGAACGAAGAATCTCATAAGAGGAAAGCTTCGCACAACAAAGAAGTAAGAAATACCCAAATTTTTACTAAACAATATTGTTGCCTCTATTTCTCATCTACTTTGTTTTCGCAGACTTCCGATTGTGAGATGGGTGGCGGCAAAGGACCAAAAACTAAGAGAGTTCGCAAGCCTTCAGTTCTTAAGTCAAATCTTTCTATCCTTGATTTTGATGTCGCAAACATCACCCCTATAACAACAATTCAACCTTCTAATGCGAATGCTTCTGTCACCCTTGAAGAAATTTTTCCTTCTGAAAAAGAAATTGTTGTTGATCAAGGGATAAAAGGTATCCCAACTACTGACTCTGCGAACTTAATAGATGCGAGTCAAACCTCTTCTTCATTCAAAAATACTGACTCACAGCCAAATGATGCTGACGTGTCTGTCCCTACAAATTTCACTATTCCTTCTCCTCCTATATATCTGCCCCTTCTTCTTCTCCATCTTCCTCTTTTTTATTAAGTTCCCTTTCTCTTAATAAGAAGGCTTTGGATAGTGTGAATTTTGCTTCTCAAACCCTATTAGATATCATCAACTCTGCTCAATCCTCCACTAATGACCCTTACAAACTTCGCATTTGCTCTGCGTTAAGTAAACTTCTGTACGAATTTCCCTCTGATAAAGCTACAAGGGATGAGATCCATTCTCAATTTGATCCAAGCTTCCATACTGCTCTAGATGTCTTGGTAGGTACCTCTCACATCATTATCTTAATTATAATATCTTAATTTCTTATCCTTGTGTTCTTAATCTTCTTTAGGAATCTCATCGTCGAATGATTCTAGATGAAGGGCATTTTGAATCTAGCTTCTAGAGAAGGAAATCAATAGGTTAAAAAGGGAACTTCAGGAGGTCCATAAGCTGAGAGGAGAACTCCAAGTTGCAAATCTTGATTCTGAGAATCTTCGCAACCGAAACCAAGAACTTAGAGGTATTTTTTTTTCCTTTTGCTTATCACATCCTATGATACATTTCTTTGCTTACCCACAATCCTTAAATTTCTTCATGCATTTATTAAGATTTAAACCAAAAGCGAGTTATTGAGAGATTTTCTTTTCAATTTCTTGTTGAGGATACTCGGGCGAATAACGAGAAGTTGCAGATTCAATTTAACCAATTAGCTAACTAGCACTCGTATTCACTTGACCAAATTAATAATCTAACTCATGAAAATAACCAAATCGTTCAAGAGATTGAAGTATTGAATGGTCGGATATCCCACTTATCTAAACTGTCATATGATGCTGATTTAAGACATCAAACCCTGTCAGAAGAAAATCATAGTCTTTCCCTAGAGAAGCATTCCTTCTTAAAGAAGGAAGCGATGTTTTCGCACCAATACTTAATTCTTCAGAAAATAAATGAAGATCAAGTACGGATTCTTCGCTCACTAGAAACATCCTCTAAGGAATTAAAGACCCAGAACGAAAAAATCATTCAAAGTAAAATAAATTTGACTGTGAAGAAGAACCAGCTTTAAGAACAATATGATCAATTCAAGCATTCCCATGATGCTCTTAAGAAAAAGAATAAGTCTCTCTCTGCTGATGAAAAGAAGATTCGATCCCGTCTCAATGGTTTAGTTGATGATGAATTTGACAAAGCTATGGAAAGTATGAAGAATAACACCCTTGTTCTTTCTAAATTCTGCGAAGGTAGTCAGCTAGAGTTGACTGCCTCATTATTCTCTAATTATTTCTTTGGGTTTTGTTGATATGAGCCTTATTTTCAATTTATGATAATATGTTATTTTTTGCAGATTCTGAAAAGTCGCATCAATCTACTATCACTAAGTTGAGATCTGATTTAGCCAAAGTTCGCAAAGATCGTATGAACCTGGAAGTATCACATGTGAACCTTGAGGTTTCTATTTCTTCTTCTCGAGACATAGCGCGAAGAAGACTCACACAAAAAAAAAAATTTTGGAGATCAATGCTAGAAATCTTGAAAGAGGAGCTATTCGCAAGGATCATGCTAGCGCTCAATCTGTAGTTAATGGAATTCTTCTGAACAACTCTCTTCCTGCAGTTAATATCCCTCCTCTTAATTGAAGCGAAGATGAAGAGTATCCTGAACCATACAGTGACTATGAATTTGTAAGCGATGATGAGAAGGATCAAGAGGATGAAGATAATCAACTTGAGAAGAACAAGCCTGCTGGAGAGATTAATGCCGAACTTGGGAATCCTGGACCTAATATTGATGCCGAAAAGTCTTTGGTTGAACAAGATGTAGTTGTTGATCGTGTGCGAGCTCATATTGTTTCCCTTCTTTTTTTTGATACATTTTAAACTTGTTTGTTACAACAAATATAATATTTTGTTATTTCAATTCTCATACTTGCCTCTTATTATTTCTTGTATGAAACAAGTGTGCGAGCTCATGTTGTTTCATTCCCTGCAAAACAAACATTAGTTTATATATAATCTTTCTCATGATGTCTTATTTTGCCATCCTATGTAAAGGTCTTATCTTGCCTTAATTTCTGTGCGACGAGATCGCAGGCGGTATTTACAGTGTAATGTATCGACCCATTGATCTCGTCTTATCTTTTTTTTGTACTATTACCTCTTCAGGTTTTTATTGCATAAATATTACAAGTCTTAATACTCCCATGAGTAAAAAGCCTCATGAAATTTATGTCTTTTGACACAATTCAACTCCCTAATGGAGGGTGCCGTCCTTATCTTCCCCCTGATTGCCCCTTCAAGAAATCTTACCTTTACCGCGTTAAGGTTGGCTCCGCCCATCCAGTAATACAACAACCAGTTGATTTCGCAGTCTCTTATCCCTTTAACGATTAGGTTTATGGTTACAAGACTGCACCCTAAGTGGGGTATCTTCAGACCGAGTGCATCATATAGTCAAGACTTGTCAAGAATGGTAAGGTAGGCTCCAACGCCCCCCGCACTCTTGACTCAACCGTGTACCTCGGCGCCCTGATCGAGTTTCTGCACTCCTTAGGAGAGAATTTCTCACCTTGGTCTTTCAATCTAAGATTATGATCTTAGACTGAAAATTTATGGCACCTCTCCTGGATGGGATTTTTCGTTTTTTTTTCTCACCCCAA
This sequence comes from Papaver armeniacum, assembly GCA_023531295.1. Taxonomy (NCBI): domain Eukaryota; kingdom Viridiplantae; phylum Streptophyta; class Magnoliopsida; order Ranunculales; family Papaveraceae; genus Papaver; species Papaver armeniacum. The sequence continues at coordinate 3,943 of JAJJWW010009239.1, forward strand.
ATCTCCATGACTTAAGTTCCATGGTCGGTGTAGCTTTTCCTTGAGTCATGCTTTCTAGGTTCTCTCCGACTATGACGTGCGATAGGTCTTACTTTTTGCCTCTTGCATGTATGCGAACTAGGTTGCACGCCACATTCGGATTCCTAGTCTATCTGGTTAAAATTTTCATTTTTGTTGCCTTTGATTAAGGTCTTATTTTGAGGCCTTATACTTGCCTTTATCTTAAGAAAAAGTTTCTTGAATATGAACGAAATTTTCAAACTTGTTTATTTGATTGAATATGACATCCCTGTTCAAGAATACAAGCTCATATTCTTAACTTCGCATCCTTTTCGATGGTGCGACTTATTTCGCAAGCCCCTATGGATAGTATTTCTTCAAATATAACCTATTCCAATGACGATCTAATCTGCGACCTGTATTCCTTCCTTCTGGATCCATTAACTCATAAGCTCCATTTCCAATTATTCTTTTTATTATATAGGGTCCATCCCACTTCTTTCCAATTTCCCATCTCCTCCTTTCTGATAAATTGGAATGTCTCGCAACACCAATTCTCCTGGTTTAAATTCTCTTATCTTAACACGTTTGTTGTATTATCGAGCTAGCCTTTTTTGATAATTTTCCATATGTTGCAAAGCGACCTCTCTTGCTTCTTCTAGATCATCAAGTTTCGTTAAAATTAGATCTGCACTTAGATTCTTCTCCCAAGCTTCTTTCTTTGGGGTTGGAATGATGACTTCTGTTGGTAACACTGCCTCTACCCCATATGTCAAACAGAAAGGTGACATTCCTGTTGCTTCCCTCCTCGTTGTCCTGTAAGCCCATACTACATTATGTACTTGTTCACACCATCCTTTATTGTGTCCTTCTAACTTCTTCTTCAAGTTGTCTGCGATCGTTTTATTTGTTGCTTCTACTTGTCCATTGCTCTGTGGATATAAAGGAGTAGATTTTCCGCTTTGAATTTTGAACGCATTAAGCAACATTTCTATATTCTCGCCCTCGAACTGCTTTTCATTATCAGATACTAGTTGTGCAGGAATGCAAAATCTGCATATGATATTTTCAAAGATGAATGTGAATATGTCCTTATCACGAATATGCTGAACCGCTTTTACTTCTGCCCATTTTGTAAAATAGTCAGTGGCGACAATTAAATATCTCTTTTGTCATGTTCCTTGTATAAATGGTCCAACAATGTCGATTCCCCATTTTCTGAAGGGCCACACATTTGTAGATGTGTTTAGCATCGATCCAGGTGCATGTATCTTCTTTCCATGACGTTGACATTCTTCACATCTCCTTGAGACTTTTTTTCATCCTCGTGCATGTATGGCCAATAGTAGCCTTATATCTTTGCTCTGTATGTGAGTGACCTTCCTCCACTATGATTACAAGCATCTCCATAATGTAATGCCTTTAAGATTTCTATTCCTTATGTTCGTGTAAGACATCTGAGCGAGGGTTCAAGAAATGATCTTCTATAAAGAATGCCATCCCTTAATTCATAATCCGTCGCACGACTTTTTAACTTGTATGCTTCCAACCTTTTTTTAGTAGTTCTCCCTTCTCTAGATATAAATGGATCTCAGTTCTCCAATCCTTGTCTTCGCTCACACTTTCTTCTTCCATATTTTCTATTGTAAGTACATTTGTTTGTGTTTCTTCTCCTTTCTCTATAGATGGTAAAAATAGTGTTTGTATTTTTATGTCTCTTGCAACTGGATCTATTAACATAGAAGGTATGAAGGCCAATGCATCTGCAAGTATATTGTCCTTTCTGCTTATGTGTCCCCAACTTATTTTTGGAATTCGCACTGCTAAATCCATAACCAACTTTTTGTATTTTTGCAAAGATGGTTCATTTGTAATATATGTACCTTCTATCTGACGAATTACCAACTGTGAATCACTATTTATTCGCGCATCTTCTATCTTCATTTCAATTGCTAGTTTTAGTGCATGTACGACTGCCTCATACTCAGTTTCATTATTTGTGGATGCGAAATCCAGCCTGAATGAGTAAGCCATTCGCGCTCCTATTGGTGAAATGAATAAAATACCGATTCCATTCCCTTCTCCATTGGATGATCCATCGACTAGTATCTCCCATCTATTTGAATTCCGGTTAGGTAATAAATATTTCGGATTCCCATGTTCTTCATCCACGTCCATCATTTCTTCAACATATTCATCTTCTTCTAATGGAAACTCTGCAAGAAACTCTACAATAACTTGTGACTTTGGCGAAGATAAAATCTCATAACCAATTTCAGAATTTCCTAATTGTGTATTCCACCTTTCAACTCTTCCTGATCTTTTTGAATTCTTCATTGCGGGTTCAATTGGCGCTCTCGTTAATACCTTGATCTTATGAGCTTGAAAATAAATGCGAAGCTTGAATCATGCATATACCAATGCGAGAATTAGCTTTTCAATTTTTGAATAATTTTTCTCTGCAGAATTGTACGTTTTACTTATATAATATATTGGTTTTTCTATTCCTTTATCCGAACGTAACAATACTGCACTTAATGCATGCGATGTTGATGCCAAATAGAGTAGCAATTCTACTCCCGGTTCTGCCTTTTGCATAATGGATAAATTCACCAGATAATTTTTATACTCTGCAGTGCTTTATCACACTCTTCCGTCCACTCAAATTTTGTTCCCTTCTTTAATATATTGAAAAAGTGTTTACACTTATCCGAAGAACGTGAGATAAACCTTCCCAACGAAGCTATCAATCCATTTAGCTTCTGAGCATCTTTCACCGTCGCAAGGGGTGGCATATCTCTAACTGCTTGTACTTTATCGGGATCAACTTCTATTACCTTCTTGGACACTATGTAACCTAAGAATTTTCCTGATGATACGCCGAAGACACATTTTTCTGGATTCACCTTGATATTGAATTTTCGCATCTGCTCGAATATTTCTCTCAAATTATCAACATGATCCTTTGCCTCTTTACTCTTTATCAACATATCATCGACATAAACTTCCAATGTGGTATGTATCCATTTTTCAAATACTTTCTCCACCATTCTTTGATATGTCGCACCCGCATTCTTGAATCCAAATGGAATTTTCGTATAACAATATAAACCTCTTGGTGCAAAGAAAGCAGTATGTTCTTGATCTTCTTCAGCCAAAGGAATTTGATTATAACCTTTCTATCCATCCAACATTGAGACTCTATCATTCCCTGATGCCGATTATACCATTTGAGGGATATCTGGTAAAAGGAAACTATCTTTCGGACATACTTTGTTTAAATCAGTAAAATCTATGCAGATCCTTATCCCATTGTTCTTTTTGGTACTACCACCATATTTGCTATCCATTACGGATACTTTGCTTCCCTTATAATTCCAAAGATCCAACATCTTTTGCATCTCCGCTTCTATTTGAGGGTGAATCGGTTGCAATTTTCCTTATTCTTTGCTTAAATGGCTTTACATTCTTTTTAATGTCCAATTTATGACATGCGATGCAGATGGGTCTATCCTGGCATCTCCTACATACTCCATGCGAAGATATCACTATACTCTTGCAAGATTTTTATCGTTTTTCTTCTTCTTCTTTATCCATCTTGGTTCCTATTTTTAATATTTTTGGTTCTTCTTCCGATACAACATTTATTTCCTTCGTTGGTTTTCTTTGCGGTAAAATTCGCTTTCGGTTCTCCCATCGAGGTTGGTTACTTGATCTCTTTAATCATTTCACCTTCCTTCACCGGGTACTTCACCGGTATTCCTTTTCCCTCTTTCGCTCGATCATATATACTTGAAATTCGTCTTTCTTTTTTAACTCTTTTGCTTTTATCCAAATGATCCTTTCGCTTCTTTGCTCTTCCTTCATAATTTCTTATATCTATCGATTGCAAATTTTCGCACTCTTAATTTCTCCTTTAATTTCACCTATTCCACTTGGAATTGGGAATCGATCACTCGATGTAGTATTGATGCTACAACTTTTATCGCATGCACCCATGGTCTTCCCAACAACATGTTGTATGGTGATTCTATATCAATCACACACAGTGTTATCTTCGTCTCTATTTCTCCTAGTAATAATCGCACCACAATTTCTCCTTTTGGTTTTGTGATTACTTTATTGAATCCATGTACATTGTAAGTTGGGCGTGTCATCTTTGCATATTCATGCCCCATTGCTTTGAATGCTGGATAAAATAAAACATCAACTGCACTTCCTGTATCTATCAATGTTCTATCAGCTGCCCATTTTTCTTATTTTTTCCTCATTACAATATTTTCTCCTCGATCAGCTGTGTCTGTGATTACCAATGGATCTGTCCACTTTAAATTTTCTTCCGGAATTTCGTCTGCTGCAAACATAATCTCCACCTTTTCCCATTCTTTTAATGGATACTCCTTTTCTACCATTTCCACCTTGTTTCCTTCATAATTTCGCTTGTGAATTCTACCTGTTATTCCTGCTTGAAAATCTGCATCAGAGATTGATGCTTTAGTTATAGAATTACACTGTATATTTCTACCTCATCCCTGTATTGTTACGATTCTTTCTTTCTCCATAGATTCTTTATTGTTCTTCCGTATTTTCTCCAAAATTTTCAGATCTATCTTTTCAAGATTCGGTAAACTCACTAATAGGATTTATCACCCAAAGCTGTTTCTAGTGCCAAAAATGTAGTTGCAGGAAATCCTACAACCACACCCCAATGTATTTTAGACAAGATTCTAATTAATCATAATGGAATTCTTTTATTATTTATCAAGATTTATAATTGGTTACAAGATATTATAATGATTTTACTTACTCTCCAAATAAACTTTCTGTCTCTTAATTTCTTGCCTAACACACTCAAAGATCCCTCTCTATGTGATAACTTCTTCCCCTTATATAGGATTCTATATAGTGGATGACAGCTAAGAGATCCACTATTTTCGGAATCACTTGTGCGTTACATTCGCTCATGTACACTCACTTATTCTCACACAGTTTATACTCCGCACAGATCATCACACTATACTCGTAACTTTGCTAACATCATCCAATACGTCATCTCGACTTTACTATGTGCGGTAGTCCTCGCTTACGTTAGATAATCTTCACTTAACATATTTATTGACATGTGCGATATTCCACTCCTACAGTGTCAACGGATTTTCCAGGTAGCATGACGGCTGATATTTGGAAATATGATGGTGTCAGAGGTGATTAACAATGCACATGGTGCATGATTAATAAAAGTCATTAGTTGTCTGGCGAATGGCATACAGAATTATTGAGATTAATATCTGGTGATTCATGTGATTCCCATGCATCAAGGAGTAGTGAAAGTTGACTTACCAAATGCTGCAACTATATATAAGCATGTAGCAAGTGCTGCTATGTATTCGTAATTATTATCAATCATAAGAGAAGAAATTTAGCTATTAACCAGAAGAGATGGAGAGGAAGAATTTGTTGTTTGTGTTGGTTATTTTGCTTTTTGCTATTCTCTTTGTTTCTGTCGTCGATAGTCAGGAATGTGACAGTGTAGGTGCGAGCTGTCATATATTTTCCTTCAACTGCTGCGGAGGGTTGCACTGCAAAGGTTTATTTTGGGGGGAGTGTACTGATGAACCACTAGTACTTCCTTTGGTATATTAATCATCGATGCGCTGCCAATCATTTCTGAAGTCATTAAGATGTCATACAAGGAGTTAATTGTTACATGTATTGTGTTGAGTTGCTAATAAGATCATGGAAATGTTGTTGGATACAGGTTGATTGACCGGCATCTGGCCGGGCGAAGTATTGGAACGATCTGTACGTGTTCAACATCATTTTCTGTATTTTATTTTTACTTCTAATGTAAAATGTGTTGTTTTGCTTTGTACAAAACCTGATCACCGGATCTCTAGGTTGGTATTCCCAGTATGGTTTTATCTAAATTGGGTATTTCAGTTTCTTAATTGTGACCGGACAACACCTACAGCGACTAAAACTAGAGAGTCTATACTGGTTCCGGCTGATTCTAGAACCGGATCCGGTTTCTGTAAGTTCTGATTTCCATTCTGGATTCAAATCATGTGAAACCAGAACTGATTACTAACCTTGGCTCTGGTTCTATCCAAAGTTCAGAACAGAACAAGAAACACTGTCTGCTCTGAACAAAAACAAAAACCTGTGCATAGCGAATTGAAGCCACAAAATACTGATAAAACTTAAATTTAATACATAAAAATCAATTCCTAAACTTAAATAAAGTCTCTAAAGCATGAAAGAATAAAGATACAGCCTAACTATAACCAATCTTAGGCACTTCTAGTTCCTGTTAAAGGACAGATTTTACTCACCAGAAGTAACAAATGTCGGGACCAACACGAGCCTGCTACTGGTATATCTTAGTTATAAAGATAAAGATCACATAGGCTCTCCAGCTTCTCCTGCTTTGCCTCGACCTGGGCTACGTCGGCAACCTGATTGATATCCAACCACTCAAATGCGTCACTAATTGCCTCCTCAATCTTCTTCTTAGCTTTTGTTGCTATCTTCCCTTCTGCACCTTCCACTGCGTTTCTCACGTCGTATATGTAGTTTTCAAAGGCATTCCTAGACTCCACTTTCTTCTTGTGTTCTTCATCTTCGGCTTGGTATTTCTCAGCTTCCTGAACCAACTTCTCAATCTCTTCCTTGGACAACCTTCCCTTGCTGTTTGTAATGGTGATCTTACTTGAGGTCCCAGTTGTAGTGTCCTTGGCAGATACATTCAGTATACCGTTTGAATCGATATCAAAACATACTGAGATCTTTGGAACACCACGAGTTTGTGGAGGAATTCCTTCTAACTTGAACTTGCCCAACAAGTTGTTTTCGCTGGTTTTAGCTCTCTCACCCTCATACACCCGAATCTTCACAACTGTTTGTCCATTCTCAGTTGTAGTGAAGTCGTTCTTTTGCTTCCTGTTGGGAATGCTGGTGTTCCTAGGAATAACCACATTCATAACACCTCCAACTGTTTCAATACCAAGAGAAAGAGGGGTGACATCAAGTAACACGAGGTCCTGCACCTTCTCATTACTCTCGCCACTCAGAATAGCAGCTTGCACTGCAGCACCGTAAGCCACAGCTTCATCAGGGTTGATGCTCTTGCAGAGTTCCTTCCCATTAAAATAATCCTGCAATAGAGACTGAACCTTGGGAATTCTAGTGGATCCACCTACGAGCACTATTTCCTGGATGCTTTTCTTGTCCATTTCAGCATCCTTCAAACACTTCTGAACAGGTTCCATACATTTCGTGAATAGATCCATGTTCAATTGTTCGAATTTATAATGAGTGACTGACGTATGAAAATCAACATCTTCATAGAAAGAATCAATCTCAATGGTTGTCTGAGTAGTGGATGAGAGAGTCCTCTTGGCCCTCTCACATGATGTTCTCAACCTTCTGAGAGCCCTTGGGTTCTCACTGATGTCCTTTTTATGCTTCTTCTTGAACTCTTGAACGAAGAAATTAACCATCCTGTTATCGAAGTCCTCTCCTCCGAGATGGGTATCCCCAGCTGTAGCCTTGACTTCAAACATACCCTCCTCGATGGTGAGTATCGAAACATCAAAAGTACCCCCACCGAGATCAAAGATAAGAACATTTTTCGCACCAGCATTAGCTGCCTTCTTATCAAGACCGTAAGCAATTGCAGCAGCTGTAGGTTCATTAATGATGCGCATCACATTAAGGCCAGCAATGGCTCCAGCATCCTTGGTAGCTTGTCGCTGTGAATCACTAAAGTAAGCAGGGACTGTAACAACAGCATTCTTAACACTTGAACCAAGATAAGTTTCAGCAATTTCTCGCATCTTAACGAGAACCATGGAAGAGATCTCTTCAGCCGAAAACTCTACATCTTTTCCTTTGTAATTGACTTGAACCATGGGTTTCTCGCCTTTGCCAGCAATGACCTTGAAGGGCCAAAGCTTCATATCACTCTGAACAGTGCTATCGCCGATCTTCCTACCAATCAAACGTTTCACATCTACAAACAAAATACTAATTCAGAAAACGATTTCGAGATGCAAATTCTGAAAGCAATCACAGGAACTATCTTCATAATATTCACAATAACGTCTACAAATTGAAACTAACCATAGACAGGTACAAATTCTTACAGTTAATAACTTCATAAAGAGATATTAAACTAATAACATACAGTAATCAACAAAATCACGAAACTTCAAATTCAGATACAAAAACTGCTGTAGAAAGATATCAAAAAGCTTACCGAAAACGGTGTTGATAGGATTTGCGGCAGCTTGATTCTTAGCAGCATCACCAATCAAACGTTCAGTATCAGTAAAAGCAACATAAGAAGGTGTAGTTCTGTTCCCTTGATCGTTAGCTATGATTTCAACACGGTCATTCTGCCATACTCCAACACATGAATAGGTTGTTCCTAAATCTATTCCTATTGCTGCTTCTCCTGCTACCTTCTCAGCCATTCTGATAAAAATAATCAAAACACAAACTCAAAGAAGTTACAAAGAAGAAAACTCAACTTTAAAACCAGAAAAGATGCGTGTATATATACATAGGTTTTTGTGAGTTAAATTAAGAATTCTATAGATGTTTCCTGAAACAACTCAGTCTGTGGGTCCTACTTCTTCTGCAGTCTTTGTTATATTGAGAAACTCCTAGATTCGTGACCAAAAAAAATCTTAAACGTTTTTTTTTTTTTCCTTTTTTTATAGCTGACTCAGGCCTGATTTGGATCTGACTCGTCAGCTGAGTCAGCTGCCAGACTCTTATTAGATTCAGACTGATCAGTAGTACAGATTTAAGAATGTGAATATTTAGTTTAACTCAGATAGACATCCATCTAATCAGTGGGGCTTAAAGGCATGACCACTTATGTGAATAACCAACAGTCATGCGAGTCCAATCATAATTAGACTCAGATAAGTCAGAAAACAAGCAATTTTTGAGCAGAGCATGCAAAGAGTCTCTTTTCCGAGTCTCTGAACTAGCAACTATCAAGGCCATGTGGAACTAAACTGCAAGCAAGCAGGATTTGATTTTCACTCCGTTAATTATTCAGAGCTTAACGTCACTGCGGGCAGAACTATCAGAATGTATTCCATATAAACAGTCTACTTCGGAGCTTAACATCACTTCAAATGAATAGTGAGCTAATCCTCCTGTACCAGCAAATATGGTATTCCCATTTCTACCTATTCTCATAATTTGAATTAGAAGTAAACAAATTAATTCTTATTGTATACGCAGCTTAAAGAAACCACGGTGACATAAATATTGTATGAAATAAAGCCTATGTCAGATCAACTCAAAATTGATCATGTTTATATCTAACGCTACCTTATTGAATGACTCTGATCAAACACAGGACTTTGCTGCTGCTGCCTTGTTCCTAACACTCACCTGTGAATTTCAAGCAAAGGATGAATTATTTCCTGTACCAAGAGATGAAGAGCGTGTCTTGCAATAGTTCAAGAATAGAAGTAGAGAGAGCTACAATTTCAAACTTACTGAAAATCAAAAGCTACAGGACAGAACAAAAAGGATTTATCTCAAAAATCAACAGCCAACAGGACTTGCGAGCTCAATAACATTAAAAAACAGTGTAATGGAAGTCCGATAGTTCAGGTGGATAACGGACAAGTTAAATGACAATTAGCACAGGAATGTAACATACCCCAATTTTCGTTGCCTTAACCATATTTAATACACGTATCTTTTTGTTGACTGTACCCAAATCTAAACGAATTTAATCACTTAGCCAATTTAAACTTAATATTTCTAGCATAGAGTTCAATGCATTCACTGTGAGATAACACATAGCGGCATCAACTCAAATGGCTAAATAAGCTATTTAACGCAAACTGTGAATATCCAAAACAGATATAGTCCATCAAATAACAAGCCAGCAATTCTTCAGTAAATGTAAGTCCAACACATCAAAATACAATGTTCGCAGTACCGACAGACTTAAGGGTACAATATTGCATTCAAACATAGGTCTACTACTCTTACAGTTGAAATCGGACATGAGGAGTGTTTCAATCTGCAATGGGTCATCTAGAATCTAATTAAAACTACTAGTTAGTTTCCTAAAACATTTACAATGGAAATAATCGAAAAAAAATCGATTCAAACAACAAAACTCAGATACTATTGAAACTTAATAAGTGATTTTAAGCTCTGAAATACCCATTGATTGTAGCAGCTGCAGTGCTTAAGATAAATAGGTTACTGAATCTGATGAATAGAACCCCTAATTTCAGATTAAAAACAGTAAAATGAAACTTTTAGGGTTCGTAAAAATGCAAAACGATTAAAAATGCTTACCAGATATCAATCAAATGCGAGAGATTGACGAGGATGTGTGAGTGATGTATGTTTTAGGTTTCAAACACTACGAATCTGCAGATTTATGCGCCGAAATGACCCTTGCCGCCACTGGCTCTATTTCTCTGCTGCCCTAAAACCCTTACAAAAACACTATCCGTTAATGAGATTTAGTCCCTCCTTTTTATAGATTTACAGATTTGTAATAAGGGGCTTACACTTTTCATTGTTTCCCATTTTAACCATTCAAATCAATTATGGGTTAACACCGATTTAAACTCCCGATTTCCAAACTTTCATTTCTTACTTTCTACTCACGATTGATAAAGGGGATACCAATTTTCCTCATGACTTATTGAATAAAGCAAGTAAATGAAGCTACTATTGATCAAGTTACTGCCTCTGTCTCTAGAACATTGATACTTTCTTTTTCGGGTCGACCGATCAGAGGGCCCGATAGGATGAAGTCCATAAAAAGATTGAGAAAGAATATTCATAAAAGATTCCCATCACATAAAAATTCCGTGCAGTCTTTTCTGGTTACTTTTTTTTTTTCCCTAGACAAACAAAATTGTCCTCCCCTTTAATCCAATTACTATAAGTATTTCTATAATTCGGAGTGAAAGTATCACTTTTTAAAAACGGGGAAAGTATCACTTTTTCTGAAACGGGGAAAGTATCACTTTTTTTGAAACGGGGGAAAGTATCACTTTTTCTGAAACGGAGCGAATGTATCACTTTTTCTAAAACGGAGCGAATGTATCACTTTTTCTGAAACGGAGCGAATGTATCACTTTTTCTGAAACGGAGGGAAGTATCACTTTTCGAAACACGAATGTATCACTATTTCAAAGCAGGGGAATGTATCACTATCTCCGAAACGGGCGAATGTATCACTATCTCTAAAACGGAGCGAATGTATCACTTTTCCGAAACGGAGGCTAAAGAGAAACGGAGGAAGTATCACTTTTTCTAAAACGGAGCGAATGTATCACTTTTTCTTAAACGGAGCGAAAGTATCACTTTTCCAAACGGAGGAAGTATCACTTTTCGAGAAAACGGGCAGAGTGTATCACTATCTACGAAATGGGGCGAATATATCCCTTTTTCTGAAACAAAGCGAAAATATCTTTTTCTGAGGGAAGTATCTCTATCTCTATCTCTGAAACAATGAGGGAAGTATCTCTATCTCTGAAACGAAACGAATGTATCACTATCTCTGAAACGGAGCGAATGTATCACTTTTTCTGAAACATAGCGAAAGTATCTTTTTATGAAACGGAGCAAAAGTATCAATTTTTCTGAAACGAGGTGAAAGTATCACTTTTTCTAAAACTGGGCGAAAGTATCACTTTTTCAATTTGGCATATTCTAGTCAAAATAATACTGTGAAAGTATTCATTTTTCTGAAACGGAGGTAGTATATGCCTGAAAATATCTTTCCAACAAAATAAGAAAGATGCATAACAAATTATGGAGCCACCACAAGGAATGTGTAACAATTTATACCGTCGTATTTTGGTTCATGCATCCACTAACTTAGTTATATATGCCTCAAAAATAACATTCCAATAGTGTATAACGCGTTATGCAGCGCGGTTTCGTTTTTCTTCGGCCAGCCCTCCCCACCGTGGCAGCGGTGTTCTAGTATGGTTACTTTTTTGTAAAATCTAAGTGATCAATTAACATAAGAAGATTGGATTTGGTGTTCATGGTTAGTCTTTTTCACTTGGCACAATTATCCTTCCCTTTTAGTCCTACTATCATACTCTTTCTGTCCTAAATTATTAGTTCACTTTGACTAAGTCAAGATATTAAGTAGACTGGAGTGGACAAAACTACCCCTATTAAATGATATGTTTTTACCAAAATTAAAAAGAGTATATCAATTATTGAGTGCGTAAGAAGAACACAATTGGTTTCATTTCATTTGGGGCTTCGTGCATGATCTACTTTGGATTGATATGACTTAGTATGCTCAATGCCACATTGAAAAAGGTTTTAAGTATTTATCCCTGTATTGACAAACAAAATTTGTAAAACAAAAAATATGTAATTTACTTATCTAAGGAAAACATTTTAATGTAAATTAGATTTTATATAATACAGTTTTGTAAAAAAATGTAACTATGTCTCTCAAAAACTAGAACACCCATTAACTTAAACCAAATAAACCAAGCAATTCTCACCACATCCATAAAACCAATATCACCAGTAAGGAAGTTATAGAATCTAAAAGTAGTAAAAAGCAGACTTTCTCAAGTTTACAATGAATGCGCAATTGGGGGATATGGAAATTAATTGGGGATATAAATTACTTCCCCCAACCCATGGTGTGAGCTAAGGGGTGATTTTTGGGGACGAAAATACTAAAACACCCTTCCCTCAAAATAAAAATCAAAAAACTTAAAATCAAAAAACAAAATCATATTCCCCATTTTCATCTCCACTTCTTATTAATCTTTTTAGGGTTAAAACTTTGAAACCCAAATGTTCCCCATTCTCTTTCAAATTCTAAATTTTCCCCATTTCCTTTCAAATTCTCTTCTCCTTCTCTGTTGGAAGTGATGAAGAACATGTCGGAAATGAAAAAGAACATGCCGGAAATGATGAAGACCACGCCGGAAGTGATGAAGACCATGCCGGAAGTGATGGAGAACATGTCGGAAATGATGAAGGTCACGCCGGAAGTGATGAAGACCATGCCGGAAGTGATGAAATTCAATGCCGGCATGCTCGATATAAATCTATCAATGCCGGTAGTCAAGTGAAAAGAAAAATCAATTTTCTGGATACTTTTCATCATGTTCCGGCATAGAATTTAGGATGAAGACCACGCCGGAAGTGAGTTCCGGCATGGTTATTTGAACCCCCGGATAGTGGCAAACAATTTATGAAAATTTTCAGAAATGCCGGCATGGTTTTTTGGTTGAATACCATGCCGGCACCAAGCTTTTTCAATTTGCGACAATGGTGGATTCAAATAAAAAAAATCAAATTTTCAACCTCTTTAAGAAAGCAATTCTCTCATCACAATCATCTTCCATTTTCAAAAAAAAATTTCCACTCAATTTTTTTTTTCTCCTTCTACTCCTCACTCACACAAATTAAAATAAAAACAAACACTAATCTATCCCCCAAATACTTAAGATTTTTGCTAATTATTATTAATCACTAATCCTGATTAATTAATGAGGGCTAGATTAGGAATTAAAAAAATACTAAGATAAGGGGTGACCCCGATTTGATATTTGGATCCAATTTTTGTCTTTTTCCTCTATCACCCAATTAGTTTTGATATCCCCCAATTAATTCTTCTTTACAATTCTTGGAAGAAGATTATTTGTAGGCTATGACATAACTCGCTTATTTTGAAAATGTGCTCTAGAATCAGAACTTGAAGAAGCTTGTTCAACAGAATTCAGTTGAGTTGCCTGCAAAAGGGCTTGAAAATTTTCTTTATTGTGATACGATGTTAAGTAATGAGAATCCAAACATTTATCCAGTATAAAGGTATTTTACTTTATAAACTCATTTTCTTTGTAAGATCCTTCGTCAGCAACCTCTTAAAGAATTGTAGCATTTGCCGAGACTTCATGTTCTCCTTATCTATCACAATTGGAGTAAGCTCACTGTCATGAATTCTAACCTCAACTAACAAATACTTTCCACCATTTATTGATTTAGTAATCCAACCTTCCTCATTCATCATGGATCCGAACTTATTTCTGGACCATCTTTTGGATTGGTTTAATATTTTTTGGACAATGAGATAAGACATCATAACCAAACATGGCACACTCACTGCACTTGCGAAGCCTCCAAGAATAATCTATCTTAATTTCGACTATATCTTTACCATCAAGAGAAAGTAAAAGATTTAGGGAAATCACAATCAACACCTACTTCAACACAGATCCTTGCATAATTCATTCTAGTTTTTTTTTAAAATTTGGGTATCCATCATAAGTGGTTTTCCTAGGTGGCAGAATTTGGATAAGGGGAAAAAAGCCAAAAGTGTCATTTCAAGACCAACGACAAAATGGTAATTCCATAACTAGGGTCGAGTCATCATTTTAAGTCGATAGTTGTCTTCAAGGATAAACAAAATGAGAGAAGATTGGATTTAAAAGTGAGCTCCGAAGAAAGTTCGATCCTTATCGCCAAAATATAAGTTCGGCCCATAGGAAAAAACTCAACTCTCACGGGAGAGATTTATCCCTTATTCTTCAAGGTACCCATACACTTGGAAAATCATCATTGTGACACTATATTAGCGTTGTAGTACACCTACGACAACACAATTTTATGCGTTGTGTAGGTGGGGTATTGTAGAAAGTCCAAGCTTTTCTACAATGCTTGACTAAGAGTTGTAAAGTGTGATGTGATTCATGGTTCGACAATATTTTGCCAAAGTTGTGATTCTCTTTCGATTTTTTTTTTGAAAGCCTAACACAACTCTTGCTTGTGTTGTAGTACTACCTTGAACAATATAGGTTGTGTATCGTGGAAATGTATGTATCAACACTTATTAATATTATGAATTAGATTCACACGACACTTGTATTAGCTGTCGAACTATCTTGGGAAACACATAGTTATGTTGTAAAGACACTATTTCACAATATCTCGTTTGTGTAGTTGAAAAGTGGAAGACAACAGTTATTAGTATTGTGAATAATACTGTCACTACACCTTCAACAGTTGTAGAACTTTTCTGAACAACTCCTACTTCTGTTGCAAGATTTGCTTTTACAATACCCTTAAAAGGTTGTAATATTTGAAGTGACAACTTCTGTTTTCAGTAGATGAATGTGTAACTGCAACTTTTGTTAGAAGTTATGCATAAAATTGTTTTGGAAAAAAAAAATTAGAGCTGAAACCGAATTGCCGAAAGTAATTCACATTAACTTGCTAGTGTAACACATTTACATCCATTCAAATGACCATTTATTTAAACTATAATGATGAAGTGAAACCTGCATTCATAAATTCAAATGACCATTTATTTAAAAATAAGTATTCATTTTACAATTCATAACTTAATTCATCAGCTAGACACTTAACTTTAGAAAAAAATATCGAAGTCTACCAGTTCTAACTAATAGGTTCTAATGTGTCTTAGATACAAGTGTAAAGCAAACCAGCAAATCCTGAATCTCCACAACTTGTACTCTGCTTTTTGCCCACATTGGATAGATGTAGTTGGATTCAGATTATATTATCTGAGCAATCATCATTACCAGCAGCTTCATCTTTCCTTGTTACTTCCTGCAAATAAACAGTGATGAAATGCAACCAATTTGATTTGCATTGGACAATCATCATTACCAGCGATTTATCTTTCCTTGGTACTTCTTGCAAATAAACAATGATAGTTTAGATCTCGAGCATCCAAAATATGATGCATACAAAAGATTAAATCTTTCCTTGGTCATGCTCAATGCGCTGAACCAGAGGAAATAAATGTTCTCCAAGCATCTATGTATTTTAATAAAAGAACAATAAATACTTCATTCGGCCTGCGTATCTACAAATATGGTATTTGCAGGTTTTCACAATTAAGTAAACAAATCTGTAAAAAATATAGCACGTGCTGATGCTCAGGATCTGCAAAAGCCAAAGCCGAGGCAAGTGTTTGCACTGATCCAGGTCGTTGTGCATCAACTGGAGACATCGGCATGCCAGCAACATCAGACGGGAATGACATCATCTGACCCATGAAACCATGCCGTACCATAGATGGTTCATTCAGTCCATTTGAAATGCATCTATAACCAAGACTATTGGCATTATTACGCCGCATCAACTCGCAATAAGCAAAACCTCCGAGAGTCAAAAGTAATAAACTTGGCGGTAAAAATTCAATAAATTAGAAGGCCTATAGGCTATAACAAGTTCTTATTACAGATGGAAGAAGACAACTATACCTGATGTTGTTGTTGTTGCATCTGCTGTTGTGGGTTCCCAGCTCTCATCGCACCCATTCTTTGTCCAGGATGCCCTTGTCACTGGAGTGGGTATGGCATCATAAAATTTGGGGTAACACCTGGATACTCATTAAACTGCACACCAAAAGTTAGACAATCAGATCTAGTTAAATGTACAATTACGCATCGAATCTATACTAAATCAAATGTACAAAGTCTATGAACAAATTCAAAAGACATACCTCGGGTATTTTAACTGACCTAATGCGTAACCCTGGAGACAAACAATGGAAAACTCAATTACTGTCAATCAAACCCATGTCAATCAACATCTCAAACCCTTATGTAACAACTCAATTCAATCAAACCATAACCGCCTTGTTTAACTCACGTCGGATTCAAACCCATCTCTGTCACATCCATGACCTAAACTTCATTGAATCAGCACCATCAGTTCATATATAACAAAATTCAAGAGAAACCCATCTCTCAGACCACCTGTTTCTCCTCCCTCACCTTTTTTCCACTACCCGACCTCCCGCATCAGAAAAATAATCATGCATCTCTCGTAAGAGTTGGTTCCAACAAAAGAATATGTTTTTATTTGTGCGAAAGTATAGTTATTTGCTTAACCTCAGCAAATGACCAAATTTAACTATTTATACACTAGAATGGTAGTACTGTATAGTTTCCTAATGTTTCTTCATTGTTTGGACTTTACTTTAAACAATAGCATAAGAGAACATATAAATTGAATTGGCACTGCAAAGTGTGAAACTCCTGCCAGCTCCTTTTCTCGAATCACATTTGGATCTGAATCTTTCATCAATAAAATAATAAGAAATCCCAAGCATCAGTGGCTCATTAAACAGTGGATAACCATATTTGTGCAAACAAATGCTAAATAGAAATTCAGATAGTTTCAAACTCTAAAAGTAAAAATAGCAAATCGATAATGAGTTTACCTTCATAGCAAGATCCATGAGCTCAACAGAGACGTTCGACAAAGAACAATTAAGCTGTTGACAAGTTCCCCCAAGCAAAGCGAGCCTCCTTCAGTGTAATAAGAGTGTAGGCTGTACCATCCTTATCTCCAGCCCGACCTGTTCTACCAATACGATGAACATGCATATCCATGTCTATGGCAATGTCAAAGTTCACAACAGACCAATTCCATATCACCAACTCAAACACCAGTTATGTACTTCAACAGTTGGACCCTCACAAGCTACATCTCAGCTTCCCATAGTCACCAACACAGATAAAACTAACAGACTAACATAATGTCTCATTTATTTATAGTTTTCGCAGCTTCGTTGTAGGAATGTGTCTGCTCAAGGAGTCTAGCCCTGCTATCAGATAAGGCATTGCCAAGGAGCTTTGTAAATACTGCCATAGTTGGAATTTTCATACTTGATGGATCCGAATGATTACAAGGAATGAATGTAGTTGTCCCCTGCAATGACAAGAAAACAATTCACAATGAATGTCAGTTAGAAGTTCCAAGATATGCATAAACAGCACGATTTAATTATTCCTTACCTGATTGGAAATTTTGCCCCATGCATTGAAATGTTACTTAGCGATTCTTAAACTTGCAGCCTGTAACAACAAAATATATACATTTAGCTTCCGCCTCAAGACGTTAGGTGAAAAAAGAAAAACAAAGTGAGAGGGTTAAAGTTTCACCTCAAGACCTCCACTTGCTTGTAGATCTTCTGCTCTAGCTCTTATAGCTTCCGCCTCTCCTGCAAGGGGTATTTCATACAGGACTAATACACACAATCAACTAAAACAAGACCCAAAAATGGCAACCAACATGCCAGTAAGTAGAATAGCACTTCCTTCTGAATTTCATCTCTAGTGCACCACCATTCAGTTCCTTGCTCTCCATCTGGTTCAAAAAGAACAACATCAATACATTCTAGTTCAACCCCATCTCTGCAATTCAAACACTTAGCACCTAGAGGATTGTCAATAGAGCCATTTGAGGTAGATAGAGATGCAGTAGAGCATCGAACGATGGTAAAACACTCGACAATAGATTCATTTCGAGCTATTCTTCTTCTAGCTATTCTCCTATATTTCAAAATCAAAATCTCCGAAGAAAAATACGTGAAGGTTGTGTTCTGGTGGATGAATGGAACTGATGGAAGTATGGGTATGTATTAGAAGGTAAGAAGTTAATAAGAAATGGATGGTTGTAGCTCAAATTGCAGGCTCAATTGGGTTCGGTTTGCATCTTATTTTGATATGGCATGAACTGGTGGTGAATTGAGTTAATCTAAGCTCAATTGGGGAGGATGAGTTTCTGGTGGAATTACAGATTTCGAGAGGAGGATTACAAAGGAGATCTGTGTTGAACTCTGGTATCGAGAGGAGGATTACTGATGGACTTGTACCACAAACCCTCTATTCACGGCTTGCAATTCAAACCATCTTCTTCTCACTGAGAACATCACCACCAGTTCACTAATCAACATCACTTTGTTTAATCATCCATTGAAATAACATCTTCCATACCCTGTATTACCAAATCGAACCCACCATCTTCATAGATTCTAAAACCCTTGACAAACACTAACACATAAAAGAAAGTCAAAACCAGTATGCTTTAAAGAGAACTAAATTAGAATTTGAATAAATAGAAACTCAACCCATAGAATTTCAACACGAAATCGAAAGAAAAGTCAATGATACGATTTACTGAAAACCTAAAAAAAATCCAAAATCAAAACCCTAATTTTTCAAATCTGAACAGAAGTTGTATAAAACGAAATTCTCCCATAAAATACAAGAAGATCAATAAGTTACAAACCTTAACAACAAGAAAAGAAGAAAACGGTTCAAGAAGAATGAATCGTACCTCCTTTCTTTGTTCTGTGGTTACATGTTTAGATTGGGGTCACGGGAGAACTTCGATTTTGTGAAGGAGATGAAGAAGACGGAGAAAGGGGTTAGGCTGGGGAGCAATGATTTTAGTAATTTATTTTGATTTCTTCTGATTTGTTTCAGTTTTCGGTTTGATGGTGGAGTTGACGGAGATTGAGAAGAGAGGCTGAGAGAGAAAAGAGAGCGAGAAGAGAGTGAGATGAGGAGAATGGGTAGTTGCTTTCTCTCTCCTTGGTGTAGATAATGTAAATGCTTAGATTTGGACCGTAGATAAGAAGGTCATACGGATCGCTAAAATTATGGGACGGTGTAGATTCGTTTTTGGATGCTCATAGGGATTGAAAAGCTTGTGTGTTTCTCTTTATGCTAGTACAAACTCGTGTATTCGGTTTTATTATCAACTTTCGATATGAAAAAAATCCATAAAATACATCAATAAATTTAACATATTATTATGGACCTTCATTTAAAAAAAAATCCGAAAAATATATGGGAATGAAGCTGAAAAAAAGAAATGAATTCGATAATTGGTGTGTTTCTTTGTGCTTTTGTGCTTTCTCTTTGTGCTTCCAGTTTGAATTTCGACTAGTCACATAGGTCATGAAGCCATTTTGACTAGTCATATGGGTCATGAACTTCAAATGTGGTATACGGAAAACAAACTATGAACCAAGAAGCTTCGGGTGGGTTCTGACTTCAAACGTAGCATGATACATCATCCAAATCGATAAATATGAAGCTCAATGTCGATTCGAACTTCAAACTTGGTATAATGGCATATAATCTATGAACCACGAAGCTCTGAGAGGGTTCTGACTTCAAACTTAGCATGATACATCATCGAAATTGATGAATATGAAGCTTAGTGTCGATTCGAACTTCAAATGTGGTATAACAACATATTTGATACATCATTGAAATTGATTAATATGAAGCTTAGTGTCGATTCGAACTTCAAATGTGGTATAACAACATACAAACTATGAACCAAGAATCTCTGAGAGGGTTCTGAATTCAAACTTAGCATGATACATCATCAAAATCGATAAGTATGAAGCTAAATGTCGATTCGAACTTCAAACTTGGTATAATGGCATATAATCTATGAACCACGAAGCTCTGAGAGGGTTCTGACTTCAAACTTCACATGATACATCATCAAAATTGACTACTCTAAGTTACAAACTTGGTAAGAACGAAGAATCCATCCATTTACGGGTAAGATTCCTTGAAGAAATATTCTACGAAACCTTAAACAAACCTTATTTCGCATATTGTATGCGAATCGGGCTCAAAGAAGAAACTGGCCGCGAGTTGACTACTATAAGTCAGAAACTTGGTAAGAACGAATAAACCATCCATTTACAGGTAAGATTCCTTCGAAATATTCTACGAAACCTTAAAAAACCCTATTTCTGCATATTGTATGCATACCAGGCTCCGAGATCGAAACCTGGCCGCGAGTTGACTACTATAAGTCAGAAACTTGGTAAGAACGACGAATTCATCCATTTACAGGTAAGATTCCTTCGAGATATTCTACGAAACCTTAAAAAACCCTATTTCTGCATATTGTATGCGTACCAGGATCCGAGATCGAAACCTGGCCGTGAGTGGACTACTCTAATTCGAGAGAAACTTGGTAAGAACGACGAATTCATCCATTTACAGGTAAGATTCCTTGAGATATTCTACGAAACCTTAAAAAACCCTATTTCGCATATTGTATGCGTACCAGGATCCGAGATCGAAACCCGGCCAGCGAGTTGACTACTTTAAGTCGAAACTTGGTAATAATGACGAATCCATCCATTTACAGGTAAGATTCCTTCGAAATATTCTACGAAACCTTAAAACAAACCTTATTTCTGCATATTATATGCAAATCAGGCTCAGAGTTCGAAACCTGGCTGCGAGTTGACTAATATAAGTCAGAAACTTGGTAAGAACGAATAAACCATCCATTTACAGGTAAGATTCCTTCCAAATATTCTACGAAACCTTAAAAAACCCATATTTCTGCATATTGTATGCATACCAGGCTCTGAGATCGAAACCTGGCCGCGAGTTGACTACTATAAGTCAAAAACTGGGTAAGAACGACGAATCCATCCATTTATAGGTAAGATTCCTTCAAGATATTCTACGAAACCTTAAAAAAACCCTATTTCTGCATATTGTATGCGAACCAGGATCCGAGATCGAAACCTGGCCGTGAGTTGACTACTCTAAGTCGAAAACTTGGTAAGAACGACGAATTCATCCATTTACAGGTAATATTCCTTCGAGATATTCTACGAAACCTTAAAAAAACCCTATTTCTGCATATTATATGCATACCAGGCTCAAAGATCGAAACCTGGCCACGAGTTGACTACTCTAAGTCAAAAACTTGGTAAAAACGACGAATCCATCCATTTACAGGTAAGATTCCTTCGAGTTATTCTACGAAACCTTAAAAAAAAACTATTTTTGTATATTGTATGCGTACAAGGATCCGAGATCTAAACCTGGCCGCGATTTGACTACTATAAGTCAGAAACTTGGTAAGAACGACGAATTCATCCATTTACAGGTAAGATTCCTTCGAGATATTCTACGAAACCTAAAAAAAACCTTATTTCTGCATATTGTATGCGTACCAGGATCCGAGATCGAAACCTGGCCGTGAGTTGACTACTATAAGTCAGAAACTTGGTAAGAACGAATAAACCATCCATTTACAGGTAAGATTCCTTCGAAATATTCTACGAAACCTTAAAAAAACCCTATTTCTGCATATTGTATGCATATCGTGCTCCGAGATCGAAACCTGGCCGCGAGTTGATTACTATAAGTCAGAAACTTGGTAAGAACGACGAATTCATCCATTTACAGGTAAGATTTCTTCGAGATATTCTACGAAATCTTTAAAAACCTTATTTCTCATATTGTATGCATACCGAGATCCGAGATCGAAACTGGCCGTGAGTTGACTACTCTAAGTCAGAAACTTGGTAAGAACGGCGAATTCATCCATTTACAGGTAAGATTCCTTCAAGATATTCTACGAAACCTTAAAAAAACCCTATTTCTGCATATTGTATGCGTACCAGGATCCGAGATCGAAACCTGGCCGCGAGTTGACTACTCTAAGTCAGAAAATTGGTAAGAATGACGAATCCATCCATTTACAGGTAAGATTACTTCGAAATATTCTACGAATCCTTAAACAAACCTTATTTCTGCATATTGTATGCATACCAGGCTCAAAGATCGAAACCTGGCCGCGAGTTGACTACTCTAAGTCAAAAACTTGGTAAAAACGACGAATCCATCCATTTACAGGTAAGATTCCTTCGAGTTATTCTACGAAACCTTAAAAAAAACCTATTTCTGTATATTGTATGCGTACAAGGATCCGAGATCGAAACCTGGCCGCGAGTTGACTACTATAAGTCAGAAACTTGGTAAGAACGACGAATTCATCCATTTACAGGTAAGATTCCTTCGAGATATTCTACGAAACCTTAAAAAACCCCTATTTCTTCATATTGTATGCGTACCAGGATCCGAGATCGAAACCTGGCCGTGAGTTGACTACTCTGATGGTTATTTTCAATGATGTTGTAGTAAGAAGGGTTGTCGTTCACTCGGACATTGTTGGATTGAATTTAAGTTTTAATAAAACAAAATACTAAAGATAAAGAAAATATATATACAAATATTGTCACTGGATGAAGAGATGTGCTGGGACTCAGGATTCGGCCAAACTCATAACAAAAGGTTCAAATATTAATTCTTTTAACAATTATCGCTCAACAAAAACATGGACTCTTATTTTTTCCAAGATAGATTCTCAAAAGATTGGTTGTAAATCCTAAGCATGATGTATCAAAACATTTAAGCTAAGCATACCTCATCAAATTAAATGACAACCAATTAATTCAAATCATATTTCAATTAAAATTAATACAAAAGTCTTAAAAAGGAATTAAATAATTTTACCCATGTATGAAATTCGTCTTCCTCCGTCGTCCCAGTGATGGGGTTTAGCTCCTCATGTGATAGACACTCTCAAATAATTTTATATTGCTCTAAAAGTGTGTACAATGGTTAAAGAGAGGAGAACTAACATAAACGGGAATTTGCAACACCCAAAGGGTCGTTACAAAGTCTTCATTACAATTGTTTACAAAGAACAATATATCTCTTTCGTGTCTTGAGAAGAATTGTCGTTTAAGGATACAAGATATGACTGTTCATGAACGACAGTTCCTAACAGTTTTATGTTCTTCGCCTGGTTCTTCAGCAGCAGCAGCAGAAGTTGCACTGCAACTCGTGATTGCTGCTCTCTGCACCTCTCTGATCTATACCCTCTCTCCCCATCTCCAAATACTATTCCTCCACAACTTATATAGCTTCAAATCACTGAGAATACTCCCCATAACTCCAACAAATCCTCCATTATTCGGCAGTGAAAGAATATATTCTCGGGAATATTTTTTTCCCAGATTTAGCTCCTCACGCAGTTTTATCATGTTGAAACACTCCAAAAACACTCAGTAAACATCCCAGAGTGGTTAAACACACGCAGCAGCATACGCAAACCATCGTATCACTCACACAGAACTCGGGTTACTCGGTTTTACTCGTGTTACTTTGTTTTATCAAAAGCAATGATTCAGCCCTTTTTATTCGGTTCTAACCCATATGCCCATCCTGTTTTGTTAAGTAACAGGATCATTACGATCCAAATCACCGAAATAATCTCTCTCAAATCATTCTTCTGTTTCAAACCAAAAAAACGAGAAAAACCCATCTTTCCCTAATATTTTAAATCGAATTATCAGCCAATTAAGTTTGATTTCCAACACCCTTACCATTCTTGTCTTGCTCAATAGAGTATTCTCAAAGAGTTTCAGTTATTGAATCTCCTTAAAACACGTCCAATTCTCAAACCCTAATCGTTGCCGGTCACTGCACAAAGTTCGCAAAATCCGGTTTGAAAATGGTGAAGAAGGTCGCCCCTTATCCGGTCAGGTTGGGGGTGTCTTTAGCAATCATTTTGTAAATAGTGAAGAGGGTGTCCCTTATCGGTTGAGGTGCCCCTTATCCAAAAGTGAAAGTCCGAATAACACGTGTCCTCCGGGTGCTTTAGACAACTTTTTCGAGCCGATTTTTTCCAAAAATGTTTATTGCTCAAAAATACCTACAAACACATAAAACACCAAAACTAATACAAAATCGAGTGCCAACAATATATAGTATTGAGATCAAATTAGACATAAAAATGTGTCTATCAAATACCCCCAAACTTATTATTTGCTAGTCCTCGAGCAAATTTATTATAGAAAATAAAATGACTACACTTAGCACGTGCGAAAGAAGTCGTTAAACCGCTAGGTGGCCCTAGTTGCGGAGTGATGTCTCGGAGGGTTTACTGAGAGGTGTGCCCACAAAACCTTTACTCCAGACCCTAGATATCTACGCAGAACCTTGGAAGGCACTAAAGAATCTCCTTGGTTGGCATACAATCATTGACGATAGGAGGAAGTACCCTGATGCGAAATTCCAATTTTGTACACGAGTTTGCACTCAAGCATACTAAAATTCATATAAAGTGACAGAGCTCTACTCAGATAGTTTCTGGACATCATAAACCGGAGTCAACCAATCACATGGATAGATTAAGAAGATGGATGTAGAGAAAAACGTGGATGATGTTGACTAAGGTGAACCTATCCTAATGGACTGAGATATTGGTCTGGACTAATATCAACACACTGGCAAATACAAGGGAACCAGTGGTCGATAATCCTAACTCTAGGTCAACTCAGCTGGCATATACAAGGGTACCAGTGGTCGATTTTATTGTATTTGTTCCGGTTGGTCTAGTGGTCTGGTCTCTTTTTTTTTTTTTTTTTTTTGGTATCTCAGTCACTCTATTTCACCCTAGCAATGGTAAAAAGAAAAAGAAAAAGAAAAAGAAGTGATCAGGATTCTTTCGATGTTTCCATCACGAGGATATGGCAAAACTACCATGTTTCTTTTCTAACACCTGAGCTCTGTGCTTTTATGAATAGACTCTTCTAGATGTTTCCATCTAATCAGATTGGTTCCTCAACTCCTACAACCAAGATGTTCCCATGCACTTAGATTATTAGTTAGTGCCAACCTTAATAAGCATAAGTTTCTAGTCTCTGGAGTTTATTTATTGCAACTAAAAAGTTTCTCCCATACCCCCAAACTTAAATCTAACATTGTCCTCAATGTTCTAAAGATGAAATTAAAAAGCATGAACAATGAGAAAGCTGTCACCACTTGAAGAAAAGAGTAAAGGAAAGATATTACCGTGTTGCAATAGCATGGGTTACCTCCAAAGAAGTGCTAAGTTTAAAGTCTTCAGCCAGACATTGGAAAGGATTAGTCACCTCGAAGAATCATATAGCAACAGCCTGAATAACTGCGGGTCATCTGGATCAATAAGTGCTAACCACAAGAAGAGGAGAATGCAACAGACCAGGAAGATATCCAACACACCCTTATCTATTTTTTTGTTTAATACAACTACATCTAGTTGTGGTTCGGGTTCGAGCTCTATAAAAGGGTCTAGATAAAAAGTTTTCATCCTATTTGGATTTCCTCAAAGGAAGGATCTTGAAGATCGGGTTCTAGAGTCCTGGGAAATACTCAACTAAGAACTTAGAAGCACATAAAAATAACCTGAATAATTAGGGATCCTCTAAGTCAATCGATTTGACTCACCTGAGATGACCACAAAGAGAGTGGTGGTATTCCTTAAACAAATATGTCGACCCTAATCTCCTAAAGTAATTAGGTTTAGTCTCGAAACTTAATATTTGACACATTTGAATTTCATAAGTTCCCACAATCGGAGAAAAAGTTTTTGGTGGGAAAACAAAGTCAATCGAGGTATCGTAGCCTGGGTTAACCACATCAACCAGAGGATGGGTTTCTAACAACTAAACTTCTTTCTGGACATTATTGGGTTCAGGAAAACGTGTATGAAGATAATCTTGTAAAATGGTTGAGGCACATATGTCAAGTCCCAAGTGAGGGATCTCTGTAAGAGCTAAAGGTAAGGCACAAGGAGAATGATAATCACCCCCAAACTTAGAGTTTTGGGTGTCTCTAGATAGACTAGCTACAATTTCCCTAATTTCTAGATCATCAGAATCCTGAAAATGGTCAATTGCTCCTTCTAAGTTATACTCAGGTGATGCATCCTCACTCATATTTAAAAGCTCTACGAGTTCATCTTCTTCGTCTAAGACTATTGTTTCTAAATCCTTGGACTCTAAAACAAGTATTCTCGGGATAAACCCGTTCCCCTAAACCATTATCGGCTTTGTAACTAGGAAATTCTACATCGTCTAAAACGGAGATACTTCTAGTCAAATCCTCATCCTTTTGAATAGGTGAATAATTATTAAAATTATTTGGATTTAAACCAGAAATATTACTATCATTATAAAGCTCAATTGGAGAAACAAATTCCTGATCACTATGCCTAAAAACTTCAGATTCTTCATCAACACTTTCCACATCATGATCATCACTATAATAACATGAAAATGATCGAACCTCATCTAAACAAATAGTGTTACCAATTCTAACCTCGTCATCTTGATTATGCGAATAACTATCTTCATTCTCAAGGGTATTATTGGAAACACTGTATTGGAAATCAAGATTATTTCGAGCAATTCTTTCGTTCGTCTTAGCTATCATCTTGAGGGATTCCTCTATAGAGAGTTTCCTTTCGTCATAAACTAAGTTATTCATCTTAGCTAACTTACGTGTCGTCTCCTCTAATTTCCTGAGAGACTCTTCTAAAGGAGAAACATAAGAATTTTGCTCGTATGACCCGTGCATGTGTGGATAGTAATTGGGCACATCATGGTATGAGCCATAACCTTGAAAAGGCTGATGTTCCCAACCACTATTCACACTATGGTCAAAGTAGTAACGTCCATTTTGAAACTCAGTCGGATAATCATTGTATTGGCTGTTATAATACCAGTTTGACATCCTAACTGCAAGGGAATTCTACACAAACACAAACAAGGCTGACTCGACCACAACAAACCTACCGATTTCTAGCAAACAAAAAGCATGATGGCTCCACTTAGATTGTTTCTAGACCAGCTTCTAATCCTTCAAAGGGAATTCATTACAACCGAGCAAACCCCTCTGGAATCAATCCGAGTTTAAGTAAGTTGAATAGAAGCGAGGGAAGCTGCGTGGAGCTTTGATACCCAAGGCCTCACCGCATTACAAGGCGGCGCATTCACGCATTCAACTTACAGAAACCATCATGAACTTTGAAGTATGCTTAAAGAGTAACCAATATTTTTCGAATGACTTTCCTATTAAGCTCGTTACCCTATCGGTCTCGTTCTAGTCAAAATTTTAGGCTTAGGTTCGTGTTTGGTTTCGTTTTCCAAAGGCGGGCAAGAAGAGAACGGTGATGAAATCCGAACTCTTATCTTGTATGGCCAGTCTTTGCCCTTTACTAGGAAATTAAAGCGCCTTGGATTCGGTTCCTCGACATATATTCATACGAAATCATCCAAGAAACCCGACTGACGGGGGGTTCGCGGGTGTTTAGAATTCTTACCTCCCGTTCCAGATGGGGATGAACCGTTGAAGTCGACTCGGGCCACGACTCATATGTCATGTACGAACCTGAGGGGCCGAGACGATATCGTAATCATCGTCCTTCCCGTGTGTAGTTTATATTTAAATAACCCTTCCTTAGGGTTTTAAAAAAAGTCCAAAAGTCCAAAAATAAAGTCCAAAAAGTGTCCAAAAGGAAAAATGTCCAAAAATAAAATATTACAAAAATAAAGACCTTAATTACAGTTTATAAAAATAAAATAATATACAAAATATTCTTCTTCACTTCTTTTGGATTCCTCTTTTCTTTCCTTCTTTAGCTTCGCTTTTGTTTCCAGCGCTTTCTCCCTTTTACTTTAGCTCAGTTCCAAATCTGAAAACAAACAAGAAACACCAAAAGGCGTAAAAAAGAACAAAAATAATAAAAATAAAAATAAAACCTAAAAACAAATCTATACACAAGTCTCCGGCAACGACGCCAAATATTGATGGTTATTTTCAATGATGTTGCAGTATAGGGTTGTCGTTCACTTGGACATTGTTGGATTGATTTTGAGTTTTAATATAAGAAAATACTAAAGATAAAGAAAATATATATACAAATATTGTCACTGGATGAAGAGATGTGTTGGGACTCAGGATTTGGCCAAACTCATAACAAAAGGTTAAAATATTAATTCTTTTAACAATTATCGCTCTCAAAAGATTGGTTGTAAATCCTAAGCATGATGTATCAAAACATTTAAGCTAAGCATACCTCATCAAATTAAATGACAACCAATTAATTCAAATCATATTTCAATTAAAATTAATGCAAAAGTCTTAAAAAGGAATTAAATAATTTTTCCCATGTATGAAATTCGTCTTCCTCCGTCGTCCCAGTGATGGGGTTTAGCTCCTCATGTGATAGACACTCTCAAATGATTTTTATATTTCTCTAAAAGTGTGTACAATGGTTAAAGAGAGGAAAATAACATAAACCGGGAATTTGCAACACCCAGCGGCCGTTACAAAGTCACTGTTATAATTGTTTACAAAGAACAATATCTCTTTCGTATAGCGAGAAGAATTGTCGTTTAAGGATACAAGATATGATTTTGTTCATGAACGACGCAGGTTCCTAACGATTTTATGTTCTTCGTCTGGTTCTTCAAAGTGAAGTTACTGAAGTTTGTTTATGGGTAAAAATCGTTTGCCGATTTCGGTAAATTCGGTAGGTGAGTGAGAAACTGGTTCAAACCCTAAACAAATGTGTTGCACGTGAGCACTTTATAGATTCGAGAGATCAATCTGTACAAGTCCGTCCTAAACCAAGAAATGGCCGTTCAGACTTGCTTCGGTCACAAAGTGGAGGAGAAGGGTTGATTTGGGGAGGGAAGCAAAGAAAGGTGTTGAGGAGAGTAGTATCTCGACTTGTATCATAAAGTGAAAGCTTAGGAAGCTTGCAAGAGATGAAAGCTTTTTGGGAGAGCTTGCAAAGTTGCCTTTACGAGAGTGTAGTATTTTCTCTGACCAAGACCTGTTGTCGGTGGAAATAGGTAA
The DNA here is from genome assembly GCA_023531295.1 of Papaver armeniacum. Lineage (NCBI taxonomy): Eukaryota > Viridiplantae > Streptophyta > Magnoliopsida > Ranunculales > Papaveraceae > Papaver > Papaver armeniacum. Next base: position 33,267 of record JAJJWW010009239.1, read on the forward strand.
GACCTATTTATACAAGTCGAGATTTGAAACGTACCCGACCTCATGAAGGAAGAGAGTAAAGGGTGAAATAATGGGAGGAGGTGGTAAACGCATGGTGTTAATGGGTGAAAACGTTCTCACCATTATTTCCTCTTTTATTTGACCGCTTTATTCCTTTTCACGCTTTCTTAATGTGAGCGTAGTGTACGGCTGCATCTTTGTGACCGCCAAACCAAAACCCTAGAAAGCATCCCCCGGTTTGTGTTGATGTCTCGAGTGTTGGTTGCATCTTGCGTGCAACTGGTGCTGCTTGGGACGCATGTGGCATGTGCCAATGGCATGTGCGGAATGCCTTCGTTGCGAGTTGCACCTCGAGCGTAAGTGGTAATGCCAGAGCTGCTAGTGGCGTGTGTGGCATGTGCCAACGGCATGTGCGGAATGCCTTGGTGGTAGGTTGCACGGTTTTCAAGTTAGGCTACCAGCGTGTGTGTTTGGCATGTGCCAATGGCATGTACGGCCATGTTGACCTAGTTGCAAGTCTTGCAAGCCTAGGGCGCTATATTTGGCGTGGGCCAAAGGCATAGCGGCTTGGAAATATGGCCTGCGATACGTGTTGGCATGTGCCAATGGCACGTACGGCCATGTTGACCTAGTTGCAAGTCTTGCAAGCCTAGGGCGCTATATTTGGCGTGGGCCAAAGGCATAGCGGCTTGGAAATATGGCATGCGATACGTGTTGTCATGTGCCAATGGCACGTACGGCCATGTTGACCTAGTTGCAAGTCTTGCAAGCCTAGGGCGCTATATTTGGCGTGGGCCAAAGGCATAGCGGCTTGGAAATATGGCATGCGATACGTGTTGGCATGTGCCAATGGCACGTACGGCCGTGTTGACCTAGTTGCAAGTCTTGCAAGCCTAGGGCGCTATATTTGGCGTGGGCCAAAAGCATAGCGGCTTGGAAATATGGCCTGCGATACGTGTTGGCATGTGCCAATGGCACGTACGGCCATGTCGACCTAGTTGCAAGTCTTGCAAGCCTAGGACGCTATATTTGGCGTGGGCCAAAGGCATAGTGGCTTGGAAATATGGCCTTTGATACGTGTTGGCATGTGCCAATGGCACGTACGGCCATGTTGACCTAGTTGCGAGTCTTGCAAGCCTAGGGCGCTATATTTGGCGTGGGCCAAAGGCATAGCGGCTTGGAAATATGGCCTGCGATACGTGTTGGCATGTGCCAATGGCACGTGCGGCCATGTTGACCTAGTTGCAAGTCTTGCAAGCCAATGGCACGTACGGCCGTGTTGACCTAGTAGCAAGTCTTGCAAGCCTAGGGCGCTATATTTGGCGTGGGCCAAAGGCATATCGGCTTGGAACTATGATGCGATACGTGTTGGCATGTGCCTAATGGCACGTACGGCCATGTTGACCTAGTTGCAAGTCTTGCAAGCCTAGGGCGCTATATTTGGCGTGGGCCAAAGGCATAGCGAGCTTGGAAATATGGCTTTGCGATTCGTGTTGGCATGTGCCAATGGCACGTACGGCCATGTTAAGCTAGTTGCAAGTCTTGCAAGCCTAGGGCGCTATATTTGGCATGGGCCAAAGGCATAGCGGCTTGGAAATATGGCCTGCGATACGTGTTGGCATGTGCCAATGGCACGTACGGCCATGTTGACCTAGTTGCAAGTCTTGCAAGCCTAGGGCGCTATATTTGGCGTCGGTCAAAGGCATATCGGCTTGGAAATATGGCCTGCGATACGTGTTGGCATGTGCCAATGGCACGTACGGCCGTGTTGACATAGTTGCAAGTCTTGCAAGCCTAGTAGGCGCTATATTTGGCGTGGGCCAAAGGCATAGTGGCTTGGAAATATGGCTGCGATACGTGTTGGCATGTGCCAATGGCACGCACGGCCGTGTTGACATAGTTGCAAGTCTTTGCAAGCCTAGGGCGCTATATTTGGCGTGGGCCAAAGGCATAGCGGCTTGGAAATATGGCCTGCGATACGTGTTGGCATGTGCCAATGGCACGTACGGCCGTGTTGACCTAGTTGCAAGTCTTGCAAGCCTAGGGCGCTATATTTGGCGTGGGCCAAAGGCATAACGGCTTGGAAATATGGCCTGCGATACGTGTTGGCATGTGCGAATGGCACGTACGGCCGTGTTGACCTAGTTGCAAGTCTTGCAAGCCTAGGGCGCTATATTTGGCGTGGGCCAAAGGCATAGTGGCTTGGAAATATGGCTGCGATACGTGTTGGCATGTGCCAATGGTACGTACGGCCATGTTGACCTAGTTGCAAGTCTTGCAAGCCTAGGGCGCTATATTTGGCGTGGGCCAAAGGCATAGCATCTTGGAAATATGGCCTGCGATACGTGTTGGCATGTGCCAATGGCACGTACGGCCGTGTTGACCTAGTTGCAAGTCTTGCAAGCCTAGGGCGCTATATTTGGCGTGGGCCAAAGGCATAGCTGATTGGAAATATGGCCTGTGATACGTGTTGGCATGTGCCAATGGCACGTACGGCCATGTTGACCTAGTTGCGAGTCTTGCAAGCCTAGGGCGCTATATTTGGCGTGGGCCAAAGGCATAGCGGCTTGGAAATATGGTCACGGCGAACGTACGGCCATGTTGACCTAGTTGCAAGTCTTGCAAGCCAATGGCACGTACGGCCATGTTGACCTAGTTGCAAGTCTTGCAAGCCTAGGGAGCTATATTTGGCGTGGGCCAAAGGCATAGCGGCTTAGAAATATGGCCTGCGATACGTGTTGGCATGTGCCAATGGCACGTACGGCCATGTCGACCTAGTTGCAAGTCTTGCAAGCCTAGGACGCTATATTTGGCGTGGGCCAAAGGCATAGCGGCTTGGAAATATGGCCTTTGATACGTGTTGGCATGTGCCAATGGCACGTACGGCCATGTTGACCTAGTTGCGAGTCTTGCAAGCCTAGGGCGCTATATTTGGCGTGGGCCAAAGGCATAGCGGCTTGGAAATATGGCCTGCGATACGTGTTGGCATGTGCCAATGGCACGTACGGCCATGTTGACCTAGTTGCAAGTCTTGCAAGCCAATGGCACGTACGGCCGTGTTGACCTAGTTGCAAGTCTTGCAAGCCTAGGGCGCTATATTTGGCGTGGGCCAAAGGCATATCGGCTTGGAAATATGGTCTGCGATACGTGTTGGCATGTGCCTAATGGCACGTACGGCCATGTTGACCTAGTTGCAAGTCTTGCAAGCCTAGGGCGCTATATTTGGCGTGGGCCAAAGGCATAGCAGCTTGGAAATATGGCCTGCGATACGTGTTGGCATGTGCCAATGGCACGTACGGCCATGTTAAGCTAGTTGCAAGTCTTGCAAGCCTAGGGCGCTATATTTGACATGGGCCAAAGGCATAGCGGCTTGGAAATATGGCCTGCGATACGTGTTGGCATGTGCCAATGGCACGTACGGCCATGTTGACCTAGTTGCAAGTCTTGCAAGACTAGGGCGCTATATTTGGCGTGGGCCAAAGGCATAGCGGCTTGGAAATATGGCTGCGATACGTGTTGGCATGTGCCAATGGCACGTACGGCCGTGTTGACATAGTTGCAAGTCTTGCAAGCCTAGGGCGCTATATTTGGCGTGGGCCAAAGGCATAGCGGCTTGGAAATATGGCCTGCGATACGTGTTGGCATGTGCCAATGGCACGTACGGCCGTGTTGACCTAGTTGCAAGTCTTGCAAGCCTAGGGCGCTATATTTGGCGTGGGCCAAAGGCATAACGGCTTGGAAATATGGCCTGCGATACGTGTTGGCATGTGCTAATGGCACGTACGGCCGTGTTGACCTAGTTGCAAGTCTTGCAAGCCTAGGCGCTATATTTGGCGTGGGCCAAAGGCATAGCGGCTTGGAAATATGGCCTGCGATACGTGTTGGCATGTGCCAATGGCACGTACGGCCATGTTGACCTAGTTGCAAGTCTTACAAGCCTAGGGCGCTATATTTGGCGTGGGCCAAAGGCGTAGCGGCTTGGATATATGGCATGCGATACGTGTTGGCATGTGCCAATGGCACGTATTTACCGTGTTGACCTAGTTGCAAGTCTTGCAAGCCTAGGGCGCTATATTTGGCGTGGGCCAAAGGCATAGCGGATTGGAAATATGGCCTTGTTGCCATGGTGCAGGGTGCGGCTTGGTTTGGCATTGTTGCCATGGTGCGCGGGTGCGGCTTTTGGTTTGGCATTGTTGCCATGGTGCGCGGTATGCGGCTTGGTTTGGCATTGTTTCCATGGTGCAAGATGCGGCTTGGTTTGGCATTGTTGCCATGGTGCGCTGTGATATGCGCTTGGTTTGGCATTGTTGCCATGGTGCGCAGTATGCGGCTTGGTTTGGCATTATTGCCATGGTGCGCAGGGTGCGGCTTGGTTTGGCATTGTTGCCATGGTACGCAGTATGCGGCTTGGTTTGGCATTGTTGCCATGGTGCGCAGTATGCGTCTTGGTTTGGCATTATTTCCATGGTGCGCAGGGTGCGGCTTGGTTTGGTATTGTTGCCATGGTGCGCAGATGATGCGGCTTGGTTTTGGAATTAGGGTTCTGTGTTGAAAACCCTAACGGTAATTTGAAAAATACCCCTATTAATTGTTTACACACGAGTTAAATGCTCTTAGTTAATGTGTTGCGGGTAACACTAGGTCATGGGGTTTTACGATTTTACCCCTTGTCTAAAAACCACCATCAACATTAAGTCCCCTGCTTAGCTCGGAGCAGGGGGGGCTTTGTTGCGAGGTAAGCATAAGATGGTGACAAACTATTAACAACAAACCGTAAAGAGAATTGAGGGGCTTGTCGACCTTTTATAAATAGGATTTGGAATCCTTGCCTCTCGGGAATTTTGCACAAATCGGGGCTGGCACAATTGGTGGGGCCGGTGCGGCTTGGGCGACGTTGGGAAGTTGGCGTGAGTTGGGAAACCGAGTGTGCTAACCGGTGAGACCAGGCGCAATGTGGAAGCTGTGCGTGCTTGCGAGGCGTGACTTGGGAAATACGTGTCTTTGGCTGGTGGGACCGGCGCAAGGTGTAGAAACCGTGCGTGCTTGTAGGCGTGACTTGTGCGGCCATTGGGAGGTCGACGCAATTGGTGGGGCCGGTGCAACTTGGAAACCGTGCTCGCGAGGCGTGACTTGGGCGGCATTGGGAAGTCGCACCCTTTGTGGGCCCGTTTCTTACACGCGTGATTTTGGTGAAAGGAAATCCTTCCCTATTTCAAAGTCTTTCACGTATATATATATATATAAAGCCCCTTTCTCCCCATCCTGCGCTTTATTCTTTCCTCTTTTCATACTAGCGGCAAAGAGAAACCAGCTTCCAGGTATGTCTTCGAGTACTTTTCTCTCTCTCTTTTTTTTTCTTTTCACGTAGGTGTAAACCTTAAGAGTAGGCGCTTCCACAATCCTTGCATATGATTCCTTGGCGTGCCTCTTGTAGAAAATATTGTATGTGTGCAACCAAGGGAATATTTCATGCATTGTTTGAACCCGTAGGAAATATTGCATATATGAATTTTCGGTCCTGAAAGAAATATTTGAACCCTGAAGAAAATCTTTGCGTGTGTATTTTGAACCCGTAGAGGATGCTCCGTATATAATTACGAACCCGAAGAACGACATCAGAGGCGTATTTGAGCCCGTACGAAACACTTTGCATGTGTATTTCGAACCCGTAGAGAACTCTGTATAGATCTCGAAGAAGAATACTGTGTATACGCTTCATATGACTTGAACCCCAGGAAAATATTGTATATATGATTTTGCTTCTTGAAAGAAGTACCACGCGCGCATTTTTGAACCAATAGAAAAATGCTCCATATATATTTTTGAACCCGAAGAAGGATACTGTAGACACACTTGTACCCGTATAGAATGCCGCGTATATAGTCTCGAACCCGAAGAAAAATACTGTGTATATAGTCTTGAACCCGAATAAAATACGTCCTCTTACCCTTTTTTTTTTTTTTTTTTTTGGGTACGATTATGTGTCAGAGAGATAACTTCGCCTTTCTCCGTTTGTTTTGCGCAGATATCTCATTACCAAATTGTTATGAAGGAATTCGATAAGATGTTACCTGAACCAAATTTCACTTCGTCGAAGGATGCTCATAATTCCAAGCCGAACATAGATGATGAATTCTTCACTAGAGCCCTCGCCCCTGCTCGGAAGAATCACCTGTGTTTCGTGCCAAGTTTGCTAACCGGTGGTGAGGATGACAGGAAGACACGTTCGGTTCGCCCAGAGAGCACCATTCGGTTCTGTCTTCATAAAGGGGTATATTCCTCTTCCAATATTGACTTCAGGATGTGTCAAAGTCCATTGCGTTCTTTTGACAGATGGGTTGAGTTCATGGTGAGCAAGGAGCATATAAATACCAACTTGACTCGAGCGCAGAGTCATTGATCCATCAAGACTTGATAAATCTCCAGATTAGGAAGGACATCCCAGGCTTGGTTGCTTTCATCTCCAGATGGTGTTCGGACACCCACACAATCATATGTAGATGGGGTGAGATAACTTTCACCTTGGAGAGTGTGGCTCTATTCTTGAATCTTCCGGTGGCCCGGGAATCTTAGAATCCAATTATGCGAAAGTGTGGTGAAGATGCGGGATGACCCGGCCGCTAAGTTGGGGGATTTTGCTGGAAAGACTCCATTACGAAGTCGAAGGATTCTGCCCGAGAGAGGACGAAAAGTGCCCTTACGGTTGGCGGATATCTCAATGGTTTCGGGACGAGTTGGAGCATGAATGAGAAAGCATTGATCTTCATGTCGCAGCATTTTTGGCTCTCTTCGTTGTCCAGAGACATTTTTGATGACGGTTCTGCAAGAAAGGAATAAGACCGGAGTTGTTAGAGATTCTTTGTGAAGTTGGCAAAGGGTGAAGTTCTTCCCATTGGCAAGCTGTTCCTTGGTTCCCTGTATGTGCATCTCGGATCACCTAGTTGCGAACATGCAAGTTTCGAATGGTTTCATGAAAGTGGATTCATATGTGCACATTGCTTTTCCGCAAGTCGCTATGGGAGCACTTCGAGAAGTATGCTCAAAACCGCTGCCTTCGCTCGCTTCCGTGAGTTGGGGGCTCTCGAATTCTTCGATGGGTGAACGGGGCGTCCAAGAGTTGGCGTGAGCTTGGTTAGTTTTCTTGATAAGTTGCATGAAATCAATTTTCGTCCATGGGGGTAGGTCCATAAGTCGGTGACTCAAATTGACACCTTTGCTTCTGCTTCTCGCTCACGTCTTTGTCTTCCGATGACGATTTGAGTGTTGGTGAAAACCTGTTCATTCAGAGCTGCTCGCCCGGTTATATACCGTATTTCTTCGTGGGGTCTTTCCAGATAGCTGCTTACAATATTGACCGTGCTGCTCGTCACATGGGTTTCGATCAAGGGGTGCCTCTTGTTTACCGGCCGGTGATCCCTAAGGATTCATGGCGTGGGCCAAAGGCATAGCGGATTGGAAATATTGCCTTGTTGCCATGGTGCGCAGGGTGCGGCTTGGTTTGGCATTGTTGCCATGGTGCGCAGGTGCGGCTTTTGGTTTGGCATTGTTGCCATGGTGCGCAAAGATGCGGCTTGGTTTGGCATTGTTGCCATGGTGCGCAGGGTGCGGCTTGGTTTGGCATTATTGCCATGGTGCGCAGGGTGCGGCTTGGTTTGGCATTGTTGCCATGGTGCGCAGTATGCGGCTTGGTTTGGCATTGTTGCCATGGTGCGCAGTATGTGGCTTGGTTTGGCATTATTGCCATGGTGCGCAGGGTGCGGCTTGGTTTGGCATTGTTACCATGGTGCGCAGTATGCGGCTTGGTTTTGGAATTAGGGTTCTGTGTTGAAAACCCTAATATGGTATTTTGAAAAAATACCACTATTAATTGTTTACACCTGAGTTAAATGCTCTTAGTTAATGTGTTGCGGGTAACACTAGGTCATGGGGTTTTATGATTTTACCCCTTGTCTAAAAACCACCATCAACAACTGCAACTCGTGGTTTCTGCTCTCTGCAGCTCTCTGATCTATACCTTCTCTCCCCATATCCAAATACTATTCCTCTACAACTTATATAGCTTCAAATCGCTGAGAATACTCCTCCATAACTCCAACAAATCCTCCATTATTCGGGCGAGTGAAACAATATATTCTCGGGAATATTTTTTCCCAGATTTAGCTCCTCACGCAGTTTTATCATGTTGAAACACTCCAAAAACACTCAAGTAAACATCCCGTGAGTGGTTAAACACGCACTTGTGACATACGCAAACCATCGTATCACTCACACAGAACTCGGGTTACTCGGTTTACTCGTGTCACTCTGTTTTATCAAAAGCAATGATTCATCCCTTTTTATTCGGTTCTAACCCATATGCCCATCCTGTTTTGTCGTAACAGGATCATTCTGATCCAAATCACCGAAATAATCACTCTCAAATCATTCTCTGTTTCAAACAAAAAAAAAAGAAAAACCCATCTTTCCCTAATATTTTAAATCGAATTATCCAGCCAATTCTGTTGATTCCAACACCCTTACCATTCTTGTCTTGCTCAATAGAGTAATCTCAAAGAGTTTAGAGTGATTGAATCTCCTTAAAACTCGTCCAATTCTCAAACCTAATCGGTTTGGCCATCGCATAAAGTTCCCGCCAAAATCCAGTTTGAAAATGGTGAAGAAGATCGCCCTTATCCAGTCAGCTGGGGTGTCTTTAATGGTGGGTGTAAATAGTGAAGAGGGTGTCCCTTATCGGTTGAGGTGCCCCTTATCCAAAAGTGAAAGTCCGAATAACACGTGTCCTCCGGTGCTTTAGATAACTTTTCGAGCCGATTTTTTCCAAAAATGTTTATTGCCCAAAAATACCTACAAACACATAAAACACCAAAATTAATACAAAATCGAGTGCCAACAATATATAGTATTGAGATCAAATTAGACATAAAAATGTGTCTATCATACTCTAAGTCAGAAACTTGGTAAGAACGATGAAACCATCCATTTAAAGGTAAGATTCTTAGAAATATTCTACGAAACCTTAAACAAACCTTATTTCAAGCATATTGTATGCATACCAGGCTTAGAGATCGAAACCTGGCCGCGAGTTGACTACTCTAAGTCAGAAACTTGCAAAAACGACGAATCCATCCATTTACGGGTAAGATTCCTTCGAGATATTCTACGAAACCTTAAAACAACCTTATTTTCGCATATTGTATGCGTACTAGGATCCAAGATCGAACCGGCCGCGAGTTGACTACTATAATTAAGATTTTCGGTAAGAACGACTTTAATCTATCCAATTACGGAGTAAGATTTCTTCTAGATATTCTACGAAACCTTAAACAAACCCTATTTCTCGCATAAATGTATGCATATCGTGCTCTTAAATCGAAACCTGGACTACTCTAAGTCGAAACTTGGTAAGAACGAAGAAACCATCCATTTACGGTAAGATTCCTTAGAAATATTCTACGAAACCTTAAACAAACCTTATTTCTCAGTATATTGTATCCATACCGGGCTCCAAGATCAAACTTGGCCGCGAGTTGACTACTCTAAGTCAATAACTTGGTAAGAACGACGAATTCATCCATTTACAGGTAAGATTCCTTCGAAATATTCTACGAAACCTTTAAAAAACCCTATTTCTGCATATTGTATGCGTACTCGGGATCCGAGGTCGAAACCTGGCCGCGAGTTGAATACTCTAAGTCGAAACTTGGTAAGAATGATGAATCCATCCATTTACGGGTAAGATTCCTTCAAATATTCTACGAAACCTTAAACAAACCTTATTTTCGCATATTGTATGCATACCAAGGCTTAGAGATCGAAACCTGGCCACGAGTTGATTACTCTAAGTCAAAAACTTGGTAAAAACGATTTAATCCATCCATTTACTGGTAAGATTCCTTCGTGTATATTCTACGAAACCTTTAAACAAACCTTATTTACGCATATTCCATGCATACCATGCTCCGTGATCAAAAACGTGGCCGCGAGTTGATTACTCTAAGTCGGAAACTTGGTAAGAGCCATTTAATAGTCCATTTACAGTAAGAAATATATCGAATTGGATAAGAAATATATTAGAACCGAACATCCCAGGTTCAAGATTACCAGAGTTAAAATGACCATATTACCCTTACTAGAAATAAAGGTAATAAATATTAAAGAGATTGTGAAAATTACTAAACTATCCTTATCCTAAAATAAGTAAAGTAAATATTACGAGATAGTGAAAATGACCATATTACCCTTCTTGGAAACTAATGCAATAAATATTATGGAGATTGTGAAAGTGACTTGACTACCCTTATCGAAAAAAAGTAAAGTAAATATTACTGCTTGTGAAAATGACCATATTACCCTTCTTGGAAATTAATGCAATAAATATTATGAAGACTATGAAAATGACCGAGACCACGCTATCGGAAAATAAGTAAACTAAATATTATAAATTGTTAAAATCACCATATTACCCTTACTAGAAATAAAGGTAATAAATATTATGGAGACTGTGAAAATTACCAGACTACCCTTATCTGAAGTGAGTAAAGTAAATATTAAAGATAGTGAATAATGTATGTAATTATTTACAGAGAAGGAGTGTATGTGATTGTTTACAGAGAAGGCTTCGTGCTGTTTGCGGCTCAGTCACTTGAGCATTATATTTTGTTTTACAACTCTTATGAAGGGTTGTCATAAAGTTAGTGTATTAAAGAACCACAAACTTGACAGAACATGTAATAGTGTAGGCATGGTTAGTGGTGTAGACTTCCATACGGGAGGTTGAGGATCAAATCCCCCCATCCTCATTTCTTCTAATGTTCTATATTTTTACTTTAACAACACTTATAAGTGTTGTTATACATTTTTATTAAAAGAAAGAAAAAGCCAAAACTTGTGAACGGTAAGGATGGTTGATGAGCTAGACGTCCATGCAGTAGATTCATGTTCGAATCTCCCTTATAACATCATTTTTTCCAACATTATATATTTTTAATTCAACAACACTTATTAGTGTTGTTGTAGGTTTCTATTTAAAAAAGAAAGAAAAAACCGAAACTTGTGAACCGAAAGGGTGGTTGATGAGCTAGACTTCCATGCGGTAGGTTCATGTTCGAATCTCCTCTAACATTTTTTTCATTATCATATTTTTGTGTTCTTCAACAACATTTGTCGAATTGTGATAGGCTAAGTCACTACATATATGGAACAGAGTTGTTATAGCTAAATGTCGTCACAATCAAGTTTTGCTTAAGGAGTTGTCGTTTGTTTTCTTAGCGCAACCCTTGTTTCCTAAGGGTTGGCAAAAGTGATGATATACGACAACTCTTCCTTTGAAACCAGCTTGTAAAATATAGGACTTTCTACGATGTTTAGAAAAGTGTTGTAAATCTCTAGTTGTAGATGTATATTTTTCCCGTAGTGATAGCAGCGATTTCTAGTATACGTCATAGCAAGGTCGTAGTTCCGTGACTCCTAGCGCACATCCTAGACGTGATAGTGCTGGTCACGTAGGATCCCTAGAGTGTAAAATGTCTTGAATGACTTTTGAGCCGTATAACAACCATGATTTCAAAGATGTCTTCGGGACACTGGCTAGTTGTGATGCCATGATTCCTAGTATATATACATCCTCGACGAGATACTGCTGGTCATTTAGGCTCTGTAGATGCGTAAAAAAGTTCCCGATAGACTTATGACCCAGAGTGGAACCATACGTGTATCATGGTTTCATGTGAGCACGACTCACCTTATTTGAGATCAAATCATCGATTCCTAGTACGTCATCGCGGATACACCGGTCACATCTACTCTAGGACGTGGCTCCATTTAGCGAGCATAGGATGATTCAACACATCCCCCGCGAGATACGCTGGTTTTTCATTCTCTATTCCTTTTTGACAAACTCCTACAAAACTAATAAATAAAAAAATTACAAATAAGAAAAAAAACAAATAACAAACTAATTAAGGGTAATTTACTAATTTATCTACTCTCTAAAAACCTTAATCAAGGCCTTGTCATCGAACCCTAGTTAGTTAGATCATTTGGTATGCCTCAAAAGGGTTCATATATAAAGGCACGATAGGGTTTCGAGGCCTAAGCAAATGTCCAGTTTGCCTGTCTTTGAATAAGACTTGCAAACTAAATCACCGACCAATCATTTAAAACAAGGAAACCAATTTCCTTGTTAAAACAATACTAGGTATCACCGGGCCTTACGGCCCCGGCTCAACCTCCCATGGTTTTGAAAATAACTTAATGCATTTATTTTATCTTTTTATATTCATGCATTCACAAACGAAGACTACAATACTTATTTTTTTGATATTGTTTAAGCTTTGTCAGCTCGTGTTTTTATCTTTTATTTTCGTTATAAATATATATGATCCCATTGTAATGGCATTTAATATATTTTTTAGGTTCATAAACCTCAATCAGATAATACTGCGAAAACGTCATCTCGTGCCACTACTGTTATACACGTGTACACTATTCCGACTCATATTTTTCATGGGTATCCATCGGTTTTATATTAATAAAATAAGGGCGTTGTGTGTAGGGTATCTTTTGTTGTACCGTTCCTAATATTTGTTGATTGATAACGCTCTGTTCTTTTTCTATTGAACTATTTTGATGCGAAGTTGGAACAATCTTGTTGTGTAGAGATATTTTTCTCTTCATATTGTTCTCCAAAACCATATCTTTTATTATTCTCAAACTTCGGTTGTTGTAATACGAAAACTTTGTTATGTGATAATATAGCGCGAGAAGGTGATAGTAAGAGTATTTAAGGTTTTTAATGGTGTGGGATGACATTGTAGGCGTTGATTTTAGGTTAGTTAAGCGGTTATCATTGATCTGATGTGTTTAATTCAATGAAAGTCAAATAAAATGTTATCTTGATATCACGTTATTCACTAACGTAAATGATTCGACGTACATCTCACCCGACAAATCCTAAGTTTATAATAGTTTAGGTTTGAATATATGGTTATTCAATTAAAGTTGAAAAATCACCTATATCAAAATCATTTTAGTATTTGAATCGCTTTTTTAATGTTCGTCACTTTCTTCATCCGACAGAATATAAAATCATTTGAACCGTCTGATTTTAAATCTTCAACATCAATTGATATGTACACGAACAAAGACACATGCAATTAACCTCGGATCTACTTACACACATGTATAAAAGTATAAGACTAACGAAGAATTAAGTAGAGAAGTGATATGTTGAAACTAAAATATCTATAGTTAGATCCAGAAGCTCGATGAAAGTGTCAACAACCATAACGGTATCTGAGATGTTTATATTTCCCAAAGACATTTATTTTTTACCGCATTTCTTAAGACAATGAACCTTTTGAATAGTTTGAACCTTTTGTTTGATCAAATAAATTTTGTCAACAATGTAGAAGCAAATAATTTAGTATGAACCATAATGACATTATATTCAAACTTGACGCTACAGATCAGTGGATCTTTTGCAATCTTGGAAAGTCAAACCTCTGCTGGGTAATTCGTTAATTATAATATAATATGAATAAAAAATATTTGAGTTGACATCAAGAAAATTTTAGGAACAACTAAACTTGAAACTACAAATCAGTAGATGTTGTGTATTTTTGGGAAATACATCTGTTTTGAAGGACTTGTTTTGCAAGGTGTGATTCTTGAATAACATATGTACATAGTTTTTTAAAGTTAAAATTAAATAGTAGTGAAATTCGGTTATACCTACCAACATAAAACACCAATATCATGGATTTACGTGCATTTGATGGAAAGATGTTCGCTCCGCCACTATAATTTTCTCCATGATTGATTGATCTGTTCATCCAATGCCCTCGCCACGAAACATCTCGTATGTATATACTGATTACTCGTTAATTTAGACAGATTATATATAAATAACTTGAAGAGGTGATGAATGAGTAACTTGCTCATATTCTAGAGCGATTCAGCAGGGAATGATGCATTAACTTCTACTGTTCATCCATTGGGTTGTTGTTGCCAATGTTCGTGCTACTTCTCTCCCAACTTGTTTTCGTGAGATGATCGGCATGCCAACCGCTACAGTTCATAAAATCACCAAAACTATTACGTTATCAAGTTATACGCCTAGAAAATAATTACACTACCTGTATATATTTACCACATGCATAATAATACATTGACAGTTTAACAAACATGTGTGTATTTATTACGTGCATAATAATACATTGACTCTTTAAGAACATTATCTCTAGAAATAATATAATATATTAACTCGTGTAGATAATACATCTAAATCCGGGTTATCCTCCGCTGCAAAAGGTACGTTTCTACGTTGGAATATTTTCCTTGTCAATTAATTACTTTTGGTACACTTTTGTTGTCTTTGTATTTCAAGATGTCTCCTCTTCCCTATCGTCATTTTATCATTGAGGTTACAGAAAACGATGTTCTGGTAGCAAATCTGTTACATAAACTCGGGCAAAGCAGCAGAAAACACGCACTCGAACACACTTATTGGATTTCTTTTATTATGGGATAAAATTCACATAAAGCAATATCTGCATAATAAACAAAAAAAAATGAACACACATATCCACACACACGGCAAGGAGCACAACAAAGCAATGGAAGCACGGGTGCGAAGAAACAATCAAACCTAAAATAAAAAACACACAAAAATAGGCTGAGGTCACCCACTTAAAATTTTTTCACAATATTAAGAACCGTTTATTGTTCAATTAGAAAATAATGAGGACTCACACTATCTCCAACTTCTCCCTAAATATCAAGTCAAGGTTTACTACAATTAAAATTTCTCGGTAACATTCCTCGAAACAATGAGATTTTCAAAAACCCACATTTGGGGATACCCACAAACCGGTGTATACTTTTGTTAGAATAACCAATTTTTTTCAATGCAGATTGTTGTAGCGGTATTGAAAATGGCGGTATCCCCAGTTTCCCACCATTTCAAGAACCCACATGTGGGGGATATAGACAAAATAAAAATATTTAGAAGTAATTCCTTTTAATTTATTAATTTTAAGCATTTTGAAGTAATTCTCATAACCTCTTATCCATATATATATTTTTAATGATGAACTACTCTGTTTTTTTAAATTATTATATTGATTTTTTTAATATTATTTATAAAAAGGAAAAAAATCTTGATTTTTTCCCCATATTCTCGCGGGAATACGTGCTGATTATAGATACCAAGCATGGATAATCGATGAATACCAGTCGAATATGGTAAAAAAATCTAAAAAATCACGGTTGACTATACCGACCATGTCCAAAATTTTAACGATGCAATCGCCATGGTTTAAAAAAATATTCTATGTCGGTCAACATTATTTAATGTAATGAATACCATATTGATTGTTGTTAACCAAGAATACCATACACTTTTGGCATAGTATTCAACAAAAATACAAGTCTTTGTTTGTATACCATGACGTCAAGATGGTATTCATCAATTATCCCGTTGTTGATGGTGCTTTTTGGAAAAAAAATTGGAAAAAATAAAATTCGATAAGGAAAATAATTTTGAAAAGGGTGATTTAGATTTTTTGTACTTTTAAGATATCTCGTTATCGTGGATACAAAGGATGGGAAGAAAACTAATATCACTCTTGAAAATTGACCAACCTTTTATACATAACTCCCAACACAAAAATAGTATTGCAAGATCATCACTCAGATTATTATCACCCGAAGCGAATGAAAGGAAGCTACGGAATTGATTACCATGTATCACAAATAATGCGCTTAGCTAGTAACTTATAAGAACCATCTTCTCTCGGTCATAACAAATTTAGTTACATCACGGTGAAGACGGTTCATATAAGTTACTAACTAATTATACACATTGAATCGTACCACGGGGGAGTTACTACTTGTTCCTGTGAGTATCTCCTCAATTGATGTAACTGGTAACTTTTAGAACTTCCATCTCTTCGCTTGTAACAACGCTTTTATTCACCAAAGAAAAGGCAGTTTTAAAAGTTAAATTTAACCATTTACAAAATTAAGATATTTGAAAATAAATGTAGGCAATCGCTTGCATTAATAACATCAGAAGGATCCAAAAAATAAATTGTGCCTAAGCAGCAGAGAAAAGGCGGTGAAAGACCTCCTCTTCAGATCGTAAAAGATTAGACAACTAAATAGTATTGCAACACCGTAGCTAATAAAACATATCATGGTTTCTTGAAGGTAATATCTAATTATCTTCACTGATAACCAAAACTCCTGATACGAATACAACGCCAATGGGATAATGTCAATTACAAATTCGATGTATGTTAGGGTTGCAAAATACTTACCTCTTCCCGGCTTCTTTTTCCATTTTTTCGAATTATCATCTCCATAGTAGATTTCGCAATTTGGTATACATCTATTGATATTTTCCAAACATTAAACATGAAACGACAAACATCACTTAATTGCAAGGCTTGATATGAAGATAAAATTTTCAAATTTGTATTTTAATTCTTCGACTTCACACAATGTGCAAAATAAGGAACTGGGTTTTATCGGTGTTCACTTAGGAATGGAAAATATGGAATTGTGTTCAAGAATTCATAGATAGGAAAATTCATTATGGTGTTCACATAATTTATTATCCATTTCACCTTAACCAAAATAAGAATCGCATGCGTAGGAGCCTCATGCCCCTAGAAAACAAGAAGAGCACACGAATTCAAACTTGCATAAAGAATTATGTCACCAAATTATACATATTTATGTAAGCATATCCCACAATGTAGTGATACATGAAAAGTGTAAAACTCATCGTATAACAATCTTTCCTTCAATAATCAAAACGGTGAACTCACCGTGGCTTGGCTTTGTCCGTCATCCCATGAAGTGCATTTTTGATCGATGTGGCGTGGCTTCGCCGTGCCCCCTCGCTTAGGATTTTGGATTTGCGTTTGAGGAGAACGATGCATTTTTATTTGGTGTGTCATGGTTTCGCCTCGTCTCCGTCTCTCTAAGATTAATTCTTGATTTAGCGCAGCATGGAAGAAGCCCCACCCATCAGTATGTATTAAATCATCTTTTTCTTTTGACAGAATCGATATGTAATGAATTTTTAATATTACGCACGAGTCTATCATCAAGGGCGGAGCCATATTGCAAGGGTGTGCAGTTGCACCCCCTGCCCAGCTGACTCCAAAGCCCATTTTAAGCCTTTTAAGAATATATTTTTTTATAGTTACGCCTGTCTTAGCATTCCCTAAGATTTTTGGTTGCACCATAGCAAATGTTTGCATTCCTTTCCATGATTCTTGGCTCCTCCTTGTGTATCATGGAGATTTTAGTATAAATCTCAAGTTAATGTTGTGGGTATGGAAGTACTGTAGGAACCCGGTTTTATGTTGCCGATCACCGGTCAACAAAGTCAACTCGGCCAAGGTCCATGGTCAGTCAGTCACCGAGTCGTAAACATTTGATCGGGCCGTGTCGGTGAGTAATCTGAATGAGTTAGGCATGTCAGTTCTGTGAAACTGTTATTGCAAATTCCTATTCTATCTTCTTTTGTAATCGTCACAAATTTCTTTCCCTATAATTCAAGTTCAAAACAATGCACACAATTTGTACTCTCCATGTATTGATTTCATTCATACATTCTATCATTCCCATTAATGACAGTAACCACCAACTCCTCTTAGCTGCAATACCTCATTGGTTTCAGCTCTACAATCAGCTACAAAACCACCACAGTTGCACACTTCAACTATTCCTACAGTAAATACAAAATTGTAAGTTAGTTCGAAACATTGAACTTGAGGCACATAAGCAAGATTGAGTACTTAGGACGGTGGCGCTCTATCCGCTTGTTCGCCATTAGTGCTAATTTATTGTGACCCAAATGAAATCTAAGGTGTGAAAGTGGTTCAACCTAGCTGGAGGCTTTGATTACTCTGCCATCTAACTTCTTTTGTTATTCATTTGTCAAGAGTGTACGTACAGTGGTAGCTAATATTTGCATACTCATTTTTATTTTTATTTTAAAAACTATCCTGTGAAAATTTTTTTGTTACTCATTAATAATGCATAAATGTAACAAAGATTAGTTGTGCCTTCCAGTTACCACAAATTAATAAAGAGATAAAATACTACCAAACTTTCAAAAAAAATTATCGTAGAAGTGGTGTGAGAAGTCAACCGATCAAGACCAGATCCTAACAAAAAATGAGTGGATTTTCACCGATGGATACTGTAAACTTTTATGTGAATATGAAGCGCAAAACATACCAAGAATAACTTGAAAAATAAATCAGTACTACTATACCTCAAGTTTCATAGAAGGAGTTCATTCTCTATTTAGGTATTTCATTTTTAACCACCATCGCTTCCAAAAAATTATTGTGTAACCTTATTCTTTGCATCTAGACAATGTGAGCTTCTCAAGTCCTGTTCAAAAATGCGAGTGAAGCATATTCAAGATAACATCTGAAATTTTAGATCAACGGAAAAACATAAAATAAATATAAACTTCACGTAGTCTTCAGAACTAAACGGTGGTTCAGGATCACCTTTAAGTTATTCTTCGATTCTGTTGTACTATTATGCATGACCCAGCTCGACTTGAGATCCAACAGTAGGCCTGATCCACATGACTGATTTATGACCCGACAGGAAAGGATAGAGCCATGTGTTCCTTCCCTAAAGATACCATTACCGAGTTTGCAGCTACTAAATATAGTTGATCCACTGCTCGAACCACACGGAGTGCCTGATAAAACACAGCAATTCTGCAAACATTATAAGACAGTTCAATTGAAAATACATCAAACTCAAGACTACTAAAATAAATTGCAAATACATAAAAGGGAAGAGTGGCCCCTATAGCTGTAAAACCATATATTACCATAAAGCAAGTGAGCGTAAACCGACATCGGTACATTGACTAAACCTTTACTTCGGTTTTTAATCGTACTAAGCAATAGATGAAGAAGATTCGCTCTTGTAGTACTATGTGAGCAGAGGTTCAACAACAGTATCCAGCTTTTTGTAACCGAGAAATAAATGTTATAACAACTACGAATTTTCCGGCTTCTTGTAACATATCCATGTAAACAAAATGAATGCGGCTCTTATCTGAAGAAGAAAACGATCAGCTTGTCATAATATGTGCAATGGAATCGAATTTATAACTAACTCTTTAAATTCCTTCCAATCTTAATTTATCTTGGTGAGTTTTGCCGAAAACTCACTCAGAGAAGTCGATGAAAAGTTACATGCCAATCAGTCATGTGCACGTCATTAGAAATTCAAGAGATATCTGTGCAAATGATTTGAGTGATCACAAAAGCACCAGAAATACAGTGTTGCTAATTTGTGATGGGCTCCATGATAAGAAGGGCCAATTCTAATGGCTTCTTTGCACTAAAGAAATGCATCTAGAATACGACCTAAATATTCGAATACAGGGCTTTTGTTGCCATGATAAGACGCTTGAATAAATGTCCATTTCATTTGCTGGGTTGTATGAAGCTAAAGCCTCGATAAATTTTTACTCAAAGCCATTGAAGAGAGCAGAGACAAAGCATCCGCTATCGCAAACAATCAACAGAAAAAATTGCTGTCATTCTTTACATTACTGAGTACTATCGCTATTATTACCACCTGGTACTGTAAAAGCTTCAGCAAAAGTTATGGTGGCTATGAGTGTGGTTACCAACATGCACGAATTGGATGTACCCTTCATCCAGCACCCAGCTTCCTTCACCAGGATAGCATAAATCTAAATCAAAGATACTATAAAAACAATCACCTTTCTTATGACTAATCACGGCAAGACTTTGATGTAGGACTCAAAAATCAAGATTAGGTTATAGATGAAAAAGAAAAGCATTACCCTTAATTAGTTTAAAAATTGAGCTTTTATGTTAGAATTATTCAATACGAATCATGAAGAAGCTTTAGATCAAACATAGTAGTACTTCGTCCATTACTTGAAAGCAGCTGATTCACGCAAAAAGAAACAAAAGACAGTGAAAAGTTAGAGAAGTGCCGCTCGGGAAAGAAGAAATGCAAAATTATAAAACGCCGAATGCAGAATTATAAAACCTACAATCAAAATCATTGAATTCACAGAACCCATAATTCATATTTTATCAAAATATTTTACCTAATTGAAAATTCAACTAAATTTGCTACAACGCTGGAATAATAAAATAGCACATTATGTACTGCAATTGAATAGGGTGAATGTAGGGTGCTAGCAAAAAAACCGGTATGTAGGGTGCTAGCAATTGAAGGCCAAGGTTAGCAAAGAAAAAAGGGATTTTTTTTCGCGAAACGTAAGCTACGTAAATGAGAATCAAACGAAAGCTACGTAAAAGAATCGTTATGAATTGGACTCCAAGTTGATGAAGATGAGAACTGAAAATCTTCCAGATGTTTTAGAGAACATGCAACTACATATTTTTAAAGTTTTAGACAATTTAAAATACAACATCAACCCAAACTACATCGGAGAACCAAAGAAGAACATGGAAATCGCATCCTTCATCAACTGCAATTGGCAGTGATAGCTTCTACACATTCTTTCTTCCATTCTAACCTGAACCAAAACTAATAATCCGATCAAAACTAAGCATCTATATAAAATTTCTCAAGATATTCAAACCATAAGTAACAGACCCTCAGAAGTTAATTTGAAAATTCGAGCAACAGTAAATCTGGTTTAAAAACTTTATGCCCAGCATTAGTATTACTTCTCATGACCCATGGCAGCTCAAACGATTGACTATTGACACCCAAGATGGTAACAATTATACAAATGTGTAAATCTTACCATATCTAATTCGGTCCATCCTCTTAAAACATGTATTCCCATCCTCATAAAGATCATATCCATGTTAATGGTGCCATGACATCCAAATTCGTTACTC
Source organism: Papaver armeniacum (assembly GCA_023531295.1). NCBI lineage: Eukaryota > Viridiplantae > Streptophyta > Magnoliopsida > Ranunculales > Papaveraceae > Papaver > Papaver armeniacum. The sequence continues at coordinate 54,167 of JAJJWW010009239.1, forward strand.
ATCACCACCTACATACCGGTAATCTGCAATAAGCCTTGATGTAAGAATTTATGGATCAAATGTATTAGACCTTCACATTAATCCAAAACCGCTTGAGTTTATTAGATACAGATTGAGCAAAACAGAAGAAAAATTCCTAGGTCTAGAGTTCTCAGAAAATTCTAAGGTTAGCTATCAATCAACCGGGGGCATTGATCACAACATACGAAGAGAAAGAAAGAGATCAGAAGTTAAACTCTAAACCAACAAATTCAATGGAAATTAACAAACCCATTCAAGCAATATTCATGAATCTAAAACATTATAAACAAAGCCACAAATTTGACATGTAAGAACCCTAATTTCTGTGTAAACCAAAATTTCAATTCAAAGAAGAATTTAAGAAAAGCATCTAATTAACGTGCATTGCGACTTCATGAACCCATAAGAATTACTTGTTCATTCAACTAAAAAGAATATTAGCCCAACAGGGAGAAGAAATCCCATTAAATTCACTCCGATCCTAATTAAGAAATCCCATTAATGAAATCAGGGATTAAAATTTCTACAAAATAAATTAGGTTCTTTTACAAACTAACCTCAAGAAGGAAAATCCGTGAAAGCATCAGGGATTCTTCAACCACCTGTTTGATGATGTTACCTACTTGGAAACATCGAACACCATTGAATCATTCAACATCAATTGGAGATCAATACGAAAAAGCACGAACCCAATATGTTTCAATCGATCTGCCTACACCAAACTAAAACCCAATCTGTTAAAAAAATACGATTTAAGAACCTAGGGTTTCCACATGTATACCTTGTTCTTCGTTTGTTTCGCATCATATTTGTAATTAAACCTTGCCTCCTAAATTTCCCGCAAGCATCAATCACACAAACCGCAAATACAAAAACAGATAAAACTTGAAAAGAAAAATAAAGATTTATAATGATCACCTGCCTTAGCCTTCCACTTTGTATTGGCCAAGAGCTTTTCTGAAGTTGGACTCTACAAACAACGAACACAGTAAATATCAAGTACAACTTGATTACTACTCTAAATATCAGAAAATAGAGGTTTGAATTTAAGAAAACATACTTTCTTTGTCTTAGTTTACACAATTCACACCATTCATTCATGCCACACCACCCGTGTGAATAAATACGATAATTTTACGATAGGTTACCATCAAAGCAATGGTCGTAATTTTGAAGAAACTAATAATAGTAAATAGTTCAGAAGTAAACCTTTCATACCGTGGTACTCTGATCAATTCACTTTTTACAGATACATATTGATTCCGCATCCCATTTATGTGACTGGGTTATGAGTTGTATGATATTGTAAAATATCATAATCGGATGAATGAATAAAGCAAGAAAGTAAGAAAGTAATGAATTTACCAACTGATATTCTTACTTTGCAAAGCTGTGCCATGAACCCCAACAGCTCATTCATAATCTTCAACTGCAACTCAACTGCATCCCATATCAACCACATCCACCGTTCAACAACTCATTCACTATACCTTAAAAACCAAAACTGTATCCCACCACTATCACCGTGTAAGCAACAGAACCTCAAAACAATTTACATAAACACCAGCACCAGCATCCAAACAATTCTAAAGATCTTAAAAAACTTGTTTGCTTTAGGGTTTACCTTCTTCTCTCTTCTCTGTGGCAACAGAAACTCTCCAAATCTTCACAATCCTTTGAAACCCAGTTACACAAAATCATAATTAATCTATCTGTAAGAATCCATAAAACCAAATTAGATTTTGCACATCCTACGATTGATCAAACATCCTGCTCTGCGGAGAAAGAGATGAAAAAATTAGACAAAATTAAACAAAAGAAACCAAACAGAACAAATGAACATGATTCTAGGGTTTAGGGTTCGTAAAATATTTCCTTGTTCTTTTCCTGTAAAATCAAAAACTCAACAATCTAGCAAAAACTCTTACTAATAAGAAACCCAAAACTTATTCAGGCTATTCAGCAAACACTTCAACCACAACAATTCAAAAATCTTAAAGTCTCAAGAACAAAGAAATTCAACAACCAATTCACAAAAGAAATCAAACTTGTCTGTCAAGTAGAACGAACAAAAGTATTAGCATCAACTAATGAACCCTAACTTTCAAAATCGATCAACCTTAATTTACAAAATCAGTCACCCTAATATCAACTCGATAGATGGAAGTAACAACGGAATTAAACCTAAATAGAATTCACCTGATTCATAATATCAGTAACAACGGAATTACCTCATGTTTCTTTCATGATCACCCACTGCAACGAAAAAAAATCAATCTTTATTTTTGATTAAAACAGAGATAATTAAAGAAACCCTAAATTACCTGGTTTTGTGATTCTTCATCAGAATAACCTCCCATCGATAAATCAACAACAGACCCTTTTAATTCTCTGCAATCATCCGACTCCAATCAAATTCTCAACCACATGAAACCCTAACTTCAATTTATAACATCAACGGGTTTTTCTTCTTATTTCTTCTCTTTCTTTTCTTTCTCCTCTGTTCTTCTCTGTCGAAGATGTAGAGATGATTTTTGGGAGACTTAGATCGTGCTTGAGAGACTTAGATCGTGATAATAACGAAAAAGAACCAGGTTTTTCTACCGATAAAAAAAAAAAAGAACCTGGTTTTTCTAAAAATATAGCTTCAAGAAGATACAGTGTACGCGGGCCTGACATAATACTACACAAAACTAAAAGATGGAAATAATCCAAAATTGCAAGTCAACTTGTTTAACCTGGTGCAGGTGTTAGATGGCAAATTGCGTAGCTTCACAATTCATGTAATGGTAATTGCTATAATTGTTAAGGACCTATTGATGTTGTTCTTATAGTTGATTTTGTGAGTAAGCATTCTTACCATAAAGAAGAGTCTATCTCACCGTTGCTTTGGTTAATATTTATCTTGATTTTGTAGGAAACCAACACCAGTCTAAAATTCAAATAGAGAATGCCTTTACACCTCAACATTTAGATGCCTCCACCGCCTAAGTTAGACAAATGAGTTGTTTAACTCCTTACACATTCTTTCTTTGGTGAATCCGTTATGCAGAACTCTATTAGCTAAAGTCAAGAGTATAAATTATGGAATCCTGCAGTTGTTAAACAAAAATTTTAGTCACATAATTGCGCAAAATAACTTATTATTAACCCCACAGCTAGATATTTTTGTATGAACCAACAGTAAAATAAAACAATTATAAAACTCAATGCAGTTGTGCAAGTCTGCACATTCATCGTTGTATCTACCCCGCGTGTTTCTACTATAGCATCAATGACCATTAAACAGACTACTCACATCAATATTTTCTCCAATATCAACAGGACCTTGTTGAGTTTGTCCCCCGAAAATCAACCAAAAAAAAATATTGAATTACCTTGATTTAGATTGCTCGTAAGAAAAGAAAAACCCCTGAAATTAAAACACATAACATACCGTAAGTTAGGGCTTATCGCATGGTCAATGCTATAAATCAACAAACCCTGAACCCAATTTTGAATTTGTACAGAGAAAAGAACGTAGCCATCAGGATATGCCTGCTATTTAAATATTGAAGAAAATTCAAATAACAACCAAAGAGCAAGGGAGATTACCAATGTCTGTGGGAAAGGACCTCCATATCCCACCTGTAAGTATGCCGGATTGTGTGTTCCCGTTTCCCAGCTGTATAAGCCTATTAGAAACCCATGTAATTTGCCCAAGATTACCTGCTGTTACGTACTTTTTTAGAAGAGATTTACGTACAACTATGTATTGGTTTCAGTCTTTCTAATTATGTAGTGGTTTCAGTCTATCTAACTGAAATAGGGTTAGTATTTTCATTTCTAATCACAGATGCCACTTGGAGCACTACATATTAGACATAGAAATACTGACATAGTTCAATTTGGACTGGAAATTTGAATGAAGGTAATCAAGTTGAACACAGATTGCAAACATCCCAACTTAAGTGTAGATATTTCGAAGATCAGCTGCATTGAAACCCTGCAACAGAAATTTGGCACAGCCATGATTACATCAAACCATATAAGAGATTTCCGAGAGACGACATGAGAGTATAAAGAAAATGTTGAGCATATATTTCATAAATAAAACCCATACTAACTGATGATTAGAATGTTACCTATGATATCTCCATAAACGCCCCAGCATATATGCCCATAGAGTGATCAACAACACAACAACATCAGTATACTTTTTGTGTATACATTAAAAACCGATATGCTGAGATATTCTTACATTTTCTGTTAGCCTTTTAGATATACCTCATAATTTGCTAATTGTAGTGCGACGTTTAGATCTCTCTCTGGAACCTTATGAGCTTGGTGATACAAAGCTATAATCATTAGAGTAGCCAGATCAAAGCTCGTCTATTACAGGATTCATAACAAAATCTCGTTACATCCTCCCTACATGCACAACCCAATGAGTCCAGTTCAAGGAATCTCGTTATTTATCATGACAAATATTTGTTAGACATCCATGGAGGTAGAATATATAGAATAAAGAGAAGGGAAAAACTGTTTGAATATAACAGAGACACACCTTGACCTCATGGTTTAAGTCAGTACACAACTTCGTTTTCAATCACATTCCTGCTTTCTTTCCTGCATCATAATACAGAATATGATCAAAGTGATGCCTATTTTAGAAAATATGCTGTGATGTCTCTTACGAAGTTCATAATAATGGATCAAAGTGAGAAGCTTTGTTCCCTGAGAACCCAAATTTTTTCAGAATACTAAAAACATCAATCTAAATGGATAATCAAAATAAGAAGTGGAAAAAAATCTAGGTTTACCTTCTTAATTTGTATCTTCTATGTTTTCGTACTAAGGAGAAAAAAGAATTACTATTTGGTCAGCCGTGATTATGATATCCCATCCCCTTCTCTGCATTCGAGTCCTTATTTCTTATCCTTTCTCCGTAGAAGATTGAATAAACCATCCAATTTCATAAATTAAGCAAAACATCTAATTAACGTGCATCGAATGCGACTTAACCCATTCGACTAAGAAGAATATTACCCCAACAGGGAGAAGAAATCCCATTATTACGCAACATGGAGAGGAAAAGTTGTAAGATACCACCAGCTGCAACGATGATGATCGTTACTCTTAAACTCAGTGTCACCGAATACGAAGCTATCCCTTCCTTCCTCAGTACCAACCAATTTCAGGCATTATCTCAAATCACTTTTCACGCAACTTCAAAACTTATTTAGGCATTTATACAAACAGCTTGTGTGCCCGTTTCTGGTGATGATGAGATGAGTTTAACCTGATTCTTATGCTTGAACGCAGCTCCTTCCCTGCAGAATTTCGAGTACAAAGCAAACCCGTATCTCTTGATCATATAACACATCCATTAACCACCTAAAAAGACAGTAGAAAGAGACTTGAACATTTACGATTGATAGCTGCTTGAGAAGATAAAAAAAAATCAGTTGTTATTATTGGCAAACACGTAAATATGCTTCATAACATCAAGGAACTGGCAGAAATATGTAATGCTGTGCATCGAGGATCTTGATACTATACAATGATCACATACCACAGTCTATGGGACTCATAATTTGCAAAATGGCCACCTAACTTGAAAGAATTACTCGAATGATAGAAGCCTGAGAAAACGAAAATTATAGCAAATTCTGCTCACGCAAGGCCAAATACTGTCCTGGTCAATGAGTAAAAATGGACCAAGTAATTCAAAAGTGAGCATCTCCAATAGAAATTAAATACTGTCCTTATTTACAATTACCTAAGCTCAGCGTATTTCTTAAGTTGTGCGAATCCAATACGAAGAATAATCTACAGCACCAAGCCTAGAAAAATCAGGACAAAGAAATAAGTACAACTAAATGGGCCACATGCAACCATCATCATATTCATACGAATAATCGCGTATAAATCATTTATTAACATGATCTGATATTACCTAACACGTCATTACTGCAGGAAGGCCCTTGGTTCTTACTGTTTCCCAGCACACTTTGATAAACAATAGAACCCGATGTGTGAAATAGTTCAGCCTACATGATAACGGTGAATAAAAGGGTAATTTATTCAAATATTCTCAGGGTGATTTATACTACCTCATGTTTCATATCGACATGGGTTGTCTAGTGTGTACAAAGGCTTGTCTAATATCATTATATTAGAGACGTACATGATATAAAACAGAGTTAATTAAAGAAATAGATACAATAATCGAATCTGTTTCTATCAAAAGATATAATCTAATAAGATAACTGAACTCGTATGAAAACTTGGAATTCTTAGCGAGAGAAAAAAAGAACTACCATTTTAGCTATACAACGTGCTCAAAATTTACAATCCTCAGAGATGCACTTGTTTAAGAAAGCTGTTTTATGCGCATCTGGATAAAAAAGATTACGATGAAAAAATATCAGGGAGAAGATAGTGTTTACCATTGAATGTTCAAGGGAACTTTATACATGTCTGAATGACAACATTAAGTTTATCGGTTGTCCAGCACCCAATTTAGCTTAAAGATTCTTCATGTGCTTAATGGAGAGACTTCATGTGCTCGATTTATGTTGCCTACTCATATTAATAACTAACCTGAATTCCTTGGTAAGTAGTACTCAATGGAATTATCCTTGAGCACCTTCTATATTAACAAATTTTCTGCACAAACCACAGCAGTCAGAAATTAACCATTAGTCCATTGCCCATGTAAGATACTGAGAAACACAATTAGTTGAAAAGATTCAACACCTTCAACAGGTACTTTAACATATACGTCTCTGGTCCTCCCTTACAGCTATCATAATCATCTTGAATTTACCTCTGGTTGAACTTCTTCAATCGTAACGATTCACGATCCCAAGCTTTGATGTATTTCGGACAACTTGTTGTAGTCAGGCAACATAACAGACGCACAATTATCAGTCTCTGGCAGCTTCAACGGTCTACAAAAATTGATAAATGGCTATAATATAATTGGATGCAATTGTAAATCCATGAAAGCTACTGATAATGCAAAGAATGGATCTAAAAATACCTGGTTGATCCAAGACACCCACAGTTCTGCTCCTACTCTAACCCAAAGGTTCTGTAGAAACTGTTCAAGGAACCCCAAATCAGCAAGAGCTTTTATCAGCAAAACTGTTCAGTGAACCCCATATCAGATCAGCATGAGCTTTCAAATGTTTTAGTTACAAAAATTCAAAATAATTTAGTACCCTAAATTGAAATCAAAATCGTACCTGAATTTGAATACCCTTGGCAGACCTATGTAAATCCTTCATCTATATTAAAACCCCATTGATTTCTTCATTTGGTTGCAAATCGAGCTCAACACAACTCTTATCATCATCCAAGAACTCTCAAACCCCCCATCTTCAATTAACCCATTCTCATTCTTACCGATTCAGACACAGTCTCAGCTTCTCTTCCCAAAACCAAACCCTAGATTCTGAAAATTTTCAATTATTTTGACTTAACCATCAATTCCAGTTCTCAATAAGCCTTATATCGACAAACCCCATTAGCAGCAGCTATAGATTCCTCGAAACAACTGCTTCTTTACAGAGTTTGAGATTGACGAAAGTTTAAAGATTAGGGCTAGGTTTCTCAATCAGGATTAAAAGAACAGATTTAATCTATCTTCCCATATCTACTCTTCAGAGAGACGAACATACACCTTCGCCTGGAATTGTTGTTGTTGTTTAATTTTGTTTAGTCATTATTATAGAAATCCATCATTCGCCAGTACTCGCTCTCAGGAATAAGATATTAAATAATAAACCTAAAGATATTGAATGACTTGACCTACACATTACTTACTGAATTTTTGTTCCTTCATGGAACATCTCCTTATTCTTTCCCGCCATATCCTCTACTAAAATCTCTGTTAGGATCAGAAGCACAGTATGGCCCTTGATTAATCTACCCTGGGATTTGCACTGTTTTGTTAAGGTAAAAGCTAAAGAACATTACCAAATGGGAGTAAACTTGGTATAATCCTTCTGTTAACAAATTCAACCTGTTTATCGTATTTAGTCCCGCATACTCGACTCTCTCTGCAGAGATTTTCTCCGGTTAAATTTAACCTTAACCATTTTGCCATTTAGATATCTACTACATCTACTTGACCGGTTTTCAGTTATCTTACATGAGAAACAAATAGTATCTTACCAACTCGTCCATTCCAGCAAGCACACCAATGAAAAATGCGTTTGATTTTTGTTCTCCATGAGCGTGGATTAATGTTAGCTGCAACAAAAGTACAAATTATCCTTAGTGTGTACCTGCACATACATAAAAAGAGTAAACATTGCGACGAAAGCTAATCTTCATATATGGATCATGGAACCAAGTTTAGTTAGTTATTTGAGTGAGTTGCATTCTTGAGACCAACAAATGTTGCTAGCATCTACCTTACTTACAGAATATTAGAAACGTCCACTCTATCATGGGAAACAATTGAGTAGTTGTCTCAATACTTTAGAGTCCGATAAGTTTTTTTCTTCCCACAAATGTAATTAGTTCCGCCCGCAATACAACAACAAAAAAAACAATTAATCAGTTTGAATGAAAACCCGAAAAGACTAAGTCAAGAACTAAACCATGAGCTCATATTCTATTACGCTTAAATCATTGAAACAAGATCAAATCACCATTGTATCAACGGAAAGTAGAAAATTGTCCTGAAAATCAAATAAAATCGAGTGAAATAAAAAAAACAACAGTAAAAGTAGAAAATAGGGTTAGGGTTTATTAGTGAAGCTTACCTTTTTAGTGAAGATTAAGGGAAAGTAAAAACGGTGTTTCATCATTTATTTTCTTAGAAATTCCTATACATGACAAATGGATCTTTATTATTGGGGTTGTTGGTTTAATCCTTGATTTTGAATATAGGCTTCTCAGTACAGCGTTCTTGGATTCCTGTTTTCAGAGGAAGAATTGGGTGGAGCTGACTTAGTTTAAGGTAGACAATCACTATTCTCTCTTGATTTTTTATAGGGTCAATGTGGAATCTAATTTTTATTTTCACTGTTTGTAATTCGATTGATTAGTGTAAATCATATATCTTCTTCATCGTCTTATCAAGCAGGATGGAAAAAATCAATTATCTGTATTTCGGAGAAAGAAAAGAAATTCAGGTGGTTTTAGGGGAGATATCAACGGCCATGATTCTATTTATCATCCATCCTACCTACACCGGGTCTTTCCCAGCCGTCCAAGTCAAACGAAATCCAGACGATATGGACCGCAAGATGACCCTCTCCGGTGAATCCTGACCATCTAATGACTCTCAAATCTAAGAGTTAGCACGACTAAATAACAACCTTTTAGATAGAAGTTCATTAATATCAAATCTCACTTCAATTGTATTTTGCATTCGTGATCTACAAGCATCGTTTAGACTCTCATCTCCTATTTTTTCATTCCACAGTATTGAGTTTTTTCATATCAAATTCTCAAAGCATACTTTTGTAATCCGTTTGAGCGAATAAAATATATCATAAATAAGGATTCATAATCGAGTTCGGTAACTACATCAACAGACCGCCAAAATAAGGATTTATACCTTATAAATACTCCAACACATACACGACCATTCAAATCATCTTTAAATTTATCACATATTAAGCTTGAAACGCATACACACGACTCAATTCAAACTTCAACCACATACTAGGTCAATTCAATAACTTACCCTGCAAGCACATATGTATAACTCTGTTGAACCTATCAAATACACCATGTATATTAATCTGATCATAAGAAAATTTTATCACACAATCATAACAAACCAAAATACATCCTATACTAATTTCAGGAGAAAACTAACGGTTGAATATCGAATTATGATATGTTATTCGATCAACCTATCTTAATTTTTAGAGGCCTAACTATAAAACATCTGTTGGTTGTATACCTACCGAACTCGGTTTGACTTGCAATTTTTATAGCATACTCATGACCTAAATGGGTTACTCATATTAAAATTTAATCTAATTATAAATAGTAGAATTATATAAACTTAGGTTTTCACAACTGTCCGGATTTATATATTTGTAAGGATCCGTAAGCACGTCAACGCTATTAGACCGGTCAAGAGATAAATTAACCGTTGACTACTCGATTAACTAAGTATGACCATTAATTAATAGGAAGTATTCAAATGATAATTTGAATAATCAATTAGTACCATTAGATATATCTCGAAAAGATATGCAAAATGGACTTCAAGAACGCGTCATTCGGACACCGGAAGAGGAAGATATCGCACTCGGAAATTTAAATGTTAATATTTGACTAAAGTCAACCGGTGTTGACTCGGCATTTGACAAGCTAATTCAAGGTCACGAATCTTGAAACCGGTGTTTCTTGCCATTTTCAGGTTGACATACATGTTTCTGGAGAGATTTTATGCCTCTTTGCAAGCTAATTAACGCTGAAACATTGTACTCGTGAAACCCATTACTGGGAGGCTCTGGTCGATTTTCTACAAATTAGGTAAGCCACAATTGTGCTCAAATATCAGTTGTGTCTGCTTTTGGTTCATTAGAAAATATTCGAAGTTCTTTTTTCATGTATGTGTATATATGTACTTGTTTGAATTTGAGTTCACCGTCGAGCAACCAGAAAAAAATGCAGTATTTTTTTAATCTATGTTGCAACAATGAATAACAATGCTGCCAGCCTGCCACTATGTTGCTGAAGTAAAAATAAAAAGATGAGTACGTAACACCTATGTAATACCCATTACATAAACCAACTGGGTGAAGAAGAAATTTAGAAAGCAGTCACAACAAAATTGTAGAGTATTTTGTTAAATGTCGGTCACACTCAATAAAATACAAAAAAACATTAGAACAATCGAAAACAAAATAAGAACCCAAACCCTTGTATATTGAGTTCCATTGCTTATCCGACAAACAACAGCTCAAAAGGGTTTTATGAAACCCTTTCCGGGAATGAGCCGAAGAGCCTCGTGCGCTCAAGTTGAGTTTGGTTCCTCGGTTTGACCATTATTCTTGCAACGACAACAACAGCTCAAAAGGGTTTTTTAAATAAATATTTGCAAGTGCTGCTTTGGCTTTATTATAAGGTATCTGTAATGTTTTGTAGGTTAAACAGAAACAAACATTGGAAGCATGATCTAGTATAATTTGGAGAATACAAGGTTGATTGATTAACTAATTATATCTGAAATGCTTTCATTAGATTAATGAGTTTTGGAGTTCTCTATTTGTTTCTTGCATTATACAGAGTTCGCAATATTTGGTACACAGCTAACCCAGACATAACCATGCATATTCAGTAAAATATTCATGCATTATATTAAGATCTCAACCTTAATTAGCTCAGAAACATATTACGAACACCAGAACAAGAGATGGCTATGAACATAAACAACATAGAAGAAGGGAAGTTACACCAAGAAAGCAATCATTACAAAGGCGATGAGGATTCACCAGTGGTTAAATCTGTTCCAGAAGCAATGAAATGGGGATTACTCTTACTAAGCTGCACATTTAATCTATTAGGGTGGACAGGAGGACCTTTACTACTTAGGTTCTATTTTTTACATGGAGGTAGTCGGAAATGGTTATCCAGTGTGTTACAGGCAGCTGGATTCCCTATACTATTCATCCCACTAACGGTCCTTTATAGTCAACGTGATCGAAGTCTACCTAATATCGAGTTTTTCGCTTCGAAAGCTTTTTGTTCTATGCTGCTTTAATAGGCTTAACTCAAGGAATTGTTAATTTTATGTATTGTTACGGTTTGCTGTACCTTCCTGTATCTACTTCATCTCTCATTCTTACAACCCAACTTGTTTTCACTTCCTTCATTTCATTCTTCTGGGTTAAGCAGAAATTTACGCCTTACTCGATTAATGCAATTGTTGTAATAATAATGGGTTCTATACTTCTCGCTATGACAAGGTCTGGTGATCGCCCCCCTGGTGTTACAAATTCTCAATACTTGTTGGGTTTCTTTATGAGTATAGCTGCTGCTTCCATCATAGGGACCCTCCTAGTTGCCACTCAAGTTGCTTATGCTAAGGCGAATCAAGCCATGACTTATCCTATTGTATTGCAGTTTCAAGTTTGTAACGCATTCTTTTCTACACTAATTGGCATAATTGGAGGTCTCGTATCCATGGATTTCTCAGTAAGAAAACTAATAATCAAATATAAATATTCAATCATGACTTGTATGATGCTAGCTGACAGTTTTTATTAACCTGCTCTTGTTTGCAGGCAATGCGAAGAGAAGCAAGTGAATTTGACTATGGTGCAAAGGCGTACTACCTTGTGCTAATCTCAAATATGGTAGTTTGGCAGCTAATGTATATCGGAAGAGTGGGGATCATATTCTGCACCTCTTCTCTTTTTGCTGGAGTCATGAACACAACAATCCTTCCTATTACACAGATAGCTGCTGTGATAACGTTTCATGAGAGTTTCACAGCAGAAAAAGGGATGTCCTTGGCTTTAACCCTCTGGGGCTTCACATGTTACTTCTATGGCTCCTACAAGAATAAAAGACAAAGTCAGCAGCAGCAACCTCAAGAAACAAAAGAAGCAATACTACTTGTCCAACCCACGAAATAAGTATATACCCTGAATATTTATGCAACATCATAAAGTGTAAACAGCTTGGAAAAATAATAATACAACATTTCGATTTTAACACAGAACTTTCCTTCAATGATCCAGATATCAGAACTAGAAAGACTGCATTTTGTTTGAAGACTTCACTAAATAGGAATGTGTGACTACTACGTACACAGGTTTTAAATTGGACTTTTTATCGTTATTTGTTTAAAACGGCATAGATTCTGCTCAGTATGGCGGCAGTTTAACCCCCAATATATTTGTATTAAACTCTCCCCAAGATAAAAATCATTTACTTTTGTTTTACTTCATACGAGCCGTTCCAGTGTATATGACACAGTACGTAACATCGTGTTTAATTCGTTCTGTAATATATCTTTTGTGCGAATGCCAAACTCTTCTTCTACTCCAAGTAGTTAGATTAGATGACCGCCTTGATTCTGCAAATTATGACAATTTGGAACCCCAACTGAACTACACATACAACATGAAGAATTCTCTTAAAAAATCTTCGTTTTGAAGCTTCAGAAGCTTCCAAGTCAGAATGATGGGGGAATTCCAAATCGAAGTCCTTTTACTGTGCTCGGCAAGATAACCGAATGATTTGTATTACCCGTTGAAAGATGCGTAACATGTCATTTTCCTCAAAAAGGATCAGCATAACGCAGTACCCAGTCGTTCATAGACAAACACATGCCTATTTTCTTGTAGTACCCTCCTCGCACTTCGACCACCCTATTTTCATGGATATACCGGATCATAGCATTAAAGACATCACCTAGGAAGACGCATGCATGATGCATAGATGATGCATGAACTGCAGAAAATTCCAAAACCTTTGTCGACAAAAGTGGCCTATAAACCACATAGTAGAATTCCCTGAAAACTAGAGGGATAGCTTCACCAGAAACGGAACTATTAAAAAGAATTATATGTAACGGACCAACTTGCCACAAGAAGACGCAATTAAATACGCAACAGAGCAAGAACAAGAATAAGATTCCTCGAGGAGATGCGTAGCATGTATTTTTTTCCTCTAAAAGGATCAGCATAATGCCTTTTTTTTGTAGTACCCTCACTCCGACCACCCTATTTTCATGATGCATTAAAGACATCACCTAGGCAGACGCATGCATGATGCATAGATGATGCATGAACTGCAGAAAATTCCAAAACCTTCATCGACAAGAGTGGTCCATAAACCACATAGTCATATATAACGGACCAACTTGCCACAAGAAGACGCAATTAAATACGCAACAAAGCAAGAACAAGAAGAAAATTCCTTGAGGTGATGCATCTTGAAGGAATATGATCAAATTCTATGCATTGTTGGGAGCATCTCAAGCTATTTATTTATATCCACTGGAAGAAAGAAACCTGCATTGCCGGCCGCCTTTGCTAGCTATAAGCCAAAGAAATACCAACAATGTCCTTGTACAGGCCAAAGAAACAAAGAAACAAGAAAAACATAGCAAATTCTTATATAAATACACACAAATTTTTAGGTAGTTATCATACCCGACATCAAAAATATCTAAAGCTAGCTAATGGATAACAAAAACTCCTTCTCCAAAATCATCCTTTGGCTTGATTCCTTAACAAACAGTCTCGCCAAAACATCCCCAGTTACCAACCTTTCACTAATCCATGTACTTGTGTCAATCTTAGTAGTACTTTCCATCAAATTTGGGTTCGATACACTTAGAAGACGTTCATCCTTGTCCGCCTCTGCCCCACTACCTCCGGGACCAACACCTTGGCCAATTGTTGGATGTCTACCAACATTACTTGGAAACAAACCAGCTTTCAGATGGATACTAGGTCTAATGAAGGAGATGAATACAGAAATCGCATGTGTCCGCCTTGGAAATGTTAACGTGATTCCAGTAACTTCGCCAGAACTAGCACGAGAGTTCTTGAAAAAGCATGATGCAATGTTTTCATCAAGAGCAAGAATGATGGGTACAGAATATATGACCCGTGGGTACTTGACTACGGTTTTTGTGCCGTATGGAGAGCAGTGGAAGAAAATGAGGAGAGTTATAAGCTCTGAATTGGTTAGTCCTGCAAGGCTAGATTGGCTTTCTGAAAAGAGAAACGAAGAAGCTAATAACCTTGTGTTCTATTTATACAACCAGTGTATGAATAAGAACTCCGTTGATGGAGGCGGTGAAGTGGTTGATGTAAGGTTGGCGGTCAGACATTATACTGGAAATGTAGTCAGGAAAATGATATTCAATAAAAGGTATTTTGGTAAAGGAAGAGAAGACGGAGGACCTGGTTTCGAAGAAGTCGAACATATTGAATCTGTTTTTAAAGGTCTAAATTTCGTGTATGCTTTTTGTATATCAGATTTTTTGCCTTACATGAGATGGTTAGATTTTGAAGGCCATGAAAAGATTATGAAGCAAACAATGAAGGTCATTCACAAGTATCATGATCCACTCATCGAAGAAAGAATTCAGCAATGGAGAAACAAAAAAGACGGTGACATGGCGAAAAAAGAACCAGAGGATCTACTTGACATACTCATTTCTCTTGAGGTAGATGGGAAGCCTTTGTTATCAACAGAAGAGATCAAGGCTGAAAGTGTGGTATGGTTTTGTGCATTAACTACAATATTTTTTGTCCTGGTATTGATTTCCAATCTTTATAAATGCATTGCCATTAATATCTTAAAGTTGCAGGAACTATTCTATGTAACAATTGATAACACCTCCAATGCAATTGAATGGGCGATGGCTGAGATGATAACTCAACCTGACATACTTCAAAAAGCTGTCCAAGAAATCGATACGGTAGTGGGCAAGGACCGTTTAGTGCAAGAGTCTGATTGCCCAAAACTCAACTATGTAAAAGCTTGTGCCAGGGAAGCATTACGACTCCATCCACTAGAGTCCTTTAATGTGCCGCATGTATCGAGCACGGATGAGATAGTGGCCGGCTATTTTATCCCTAAAGGTAGTCATGTAGTATTAAGTCGGTACGGGTTAGGTCGGAACCCAAGAGTCTGGGACGAGCCGTTGAAGTTCAAGCCAGAGCGTCATTTGAAGTTTGAGGATGGTTCATTCGCTAAAGTCGATCTAGCTGAGCCGGATCTAAGATTCATGTCGTTCGGTACCGGACGACGCGGATGTATTGGGATCCCACTTGGTACTACAATTGCTACCATGTCACTGGCTAGGCTTGTTCAAGGATTTGAATGGAGTGTCCCTTATGGAGATCATTCAACATTCGATCTATCTGAATCCGATAATAATCACTCTCTGGCTAATCCTTTACTTGCCCATGCAAAGCCACGACTTGCCTCGCATGTTTACACAACCGCCAAGATATAGTTCTATTTGATTTTGAGGGTGCAAGTGTGAATAATAGTCCAATCTAGATTTGGTTGTTTCGTTCGTGAATTTCATTTTGAATCCTTCGGTTCATGTGTGTGAAGGTTTGCAACTGAATAAATGTAAATTTGTATGTTGATTAGTTTTTGGAGACTTCAATTTGCCTTAAACGGGATGTTGATTTGTTTTGACACAAACTTGTTTACGGATGCTATCAAGTGGAATCTGCTAGCTGACAATATCTTGCAAAAATTAAATAGGAAAAGCCCAAATCATTGAACAAGGGAACATCAAACAACAAAATTCACTAAACAAGATACTGAAAATTGTTCAACTTTTTTTTCTTTACATACAATATTGGACTGACTCAAGACTCCTGTTGGCCTGCTTTTGCATCGTAAGAAAATCAGTTGAATTACTTAAGCTAATTATTAACAGTTTGCTAAAACTTCTTTCGATGTGGATTTTAAATACTTTTCTAGCTTCAGTCTACACTCTGAAATCCTCAGAGAATACTGTGTTACAAGCAGCATTGTCTTAATTGAAAGAGGACAGATACTTTTGATACCATCCTAACTTAGTTTTCTCCAAAGTCTTATTGTTTTTGTTGATCAACGTATGAATCGATTTTGTAATTTGATATCAAATATTGTGCACAAAAACACAAGCATAGTTAACTAGACGACTCTATGCGTGAATGGTGCAACTCAACAATCCTGATCTATTTACTTAACTTTTTCTTGAAGATAGTTTCATTTGCATGACGCGAAATAATAATCTGAATGATTCACGTTCACTCATCTCCCATGATGCTCTTAGTTCTTGTGCTATCCTTCTTTTTGATTTTGTACCACGGATTGCCTGCTTTTAATATTAACAAGCCTCAAACCGGTGCATACGCACGGAGTTGTGTAAAGAGTTGTGCGTAAAATTCGCATTAACTGACCCTACTTTATTAATTTGAACTACGGGCTCATATCCTCTGATCAGTCGGCATCTGTAATTGGTATTCCTGCTGGTACAATTTTATCATCGTTTGAGGATGACTTTTTGTTTATCATGGTGATGAAAGAACAACAAATTAAGTGCACGCGGAAGCTCTCACTTTTGCAATTCAATGGTGTAAATTGTTGAAACAAACAAATAAGTAAGATATCGTCTCACGTATAACATGCGTTATTTTGAGTTAGATAATAGTTTACGCTTTGTTGCATCCTTGCCGAATGTTTTCCATCGCGCAAGTCCTTCATTAGTTGCTATTACCACCTCCCCTGCGATTAGATCGAGACATCTCTATTATGGGTGAGTTGTATTGGCCTCCCTCTTTTTTCGGGATGCAATGACTATCAATCTATCTGGCACCCTTTGAGATCTTTGATGGCGGTCTTTTGCCATTCTGAATCTGTGTGCAAGAAGATTACTTTCATGTAGCATTTTGATAACATCGTTGATGAAATCTTTTTTCCATCTATTTTTCATTGTTTCATGCCTCAGTAACACTGGATCTTCGAGTTGCTTTAATTTCAGCATCATGTATGGTTGTGCAAATATCTTTGCCATCGTCTGCTAGCAGTGTGCCAATAATTGTATGACGATTATAATCATTGATGTTGAAAACCTAAAGCGTTTTTCTATCATATATTTTTTTTGTCTCCCGTTGGACCCAGTGGTGAGACTCTTTCTTTATACCGCAAGATAGCTTCACATCCGAACATACTTTATTTGGTGGTTCAAAACTGAATATTTCATCAAACAATTCATTATGTTCTATTTGGTCTCTCTATATTGATTGTATTAGGAACATCATAATGGTAAAGAGAACTGTTTTGTACAATGTGTATAAGGGAATTTTTTTCCAGGTATGTACAATCCTTTTTGTATAGCATTATCAATTTTCATTTCATTATCATGAACTGGTTGCTGGTATGTGTTCATTTGTCTTGGGTATATTGCTGGTTGATGCTGTTGTTGATGGTGATTTTTAGCTTAGGGTTAAAATCGTAAAACACTAAACCCTAGCAGACAGTGATGTCATAACATTTAAAGTAACAAGCATTTACTAGGCACATTTACTGAAACCTTTAATGTGTCCTAAATAATTACCGGGGTATCTTTTTCAAATTAGGGTTACGACAAGCCAAACCCTAATTCCCGCGTGTGCCAATGGCAAATCATGCCAGCCACACCGACCGCGCCAAAGCATGCCAACCATGCTAGTCGGACCTCCGTGCCAATGGCAAATCATGCCAGCCACACCGACCGCGCCAAAGCATGCCAACCATGCTAGCCGCACCTCTATTGGAGGTAGGGCTTGCTTCTATTGGACCCGGAGTTGCTCAAGGTACTGCTGCGGGAAAAGACGTAGAAGGTATTACGATACAACTAGAGGCATAGGGTAAAATACGAGGTACTTTATTGCTAAGTCTGGCTTTTATGGAAACTTTAACAATTTATGGGTTGGTTGTGGCATTAAACTTTTATTTGCGAATGCTTTTGTTTAATCCTAAGAATTGAAAGTTTTTTCTAAATTTTATTTTCCTGGATTTCCCAGCTGCTTTTTTGAATTCTATCAAGATTTTTTTTCCTACAATCACTTTTTGATTGAGACAATATATCCGTGGGAAGGACTGATTTGAGATGAGGAATTAGCAGACCTACTCGCTTTCTTCCTTCCCGTTCTTAGTCCAACGAACCTTTTTTTTTTAGAAAGTGTTGCAAAAGATGAGGTATTTCACGGCTGACATGAGATTTGGACCTAATTCTAATTCAAAATGCGGGGGTCTAACAACCACACCAAACAATTTGTTTGGCAGTCTGAGAGGACTTACTCCAATACACTTTCTAGAGAATCAACTAGACAATCAGACTCAATCTAGAGTAATGTATATCAAAGAGTTTAATTTCTCTGTTTCACAATGTAATCAAACAAATCAAATGAGATAGAAATCACGAGCCCGATTCTTATGTGAAACAACTTAAACGGTACCATAGACCAATGTTCAAGTGTCAATCAATTTAAATCAACAACCAAAGGTTGGATATTCTAATTGATTGATCTAAACGCACACCTGTGATATTTCAATTATATAACAAAATATAATGCGGAAAAGAAATAACACAGACACCAGAAGTTTTGTTAACGAGGAAACCGCAAATGCAGAAAAACCCCGGGACCTAGTCCAGATTGAACACCATACTGTATTACGCCACTACAGACTCCATCCTACTACCAATTAACTTCGGACTAGACTAGACTGTAGTCCAACATGATATAAAATAAAATGTGGAACCCTAATCAATCTCACACTGATTTAAGGTACACTTGTGTTCCTTACGTCTCGGATCCCAGCATGATACTACACACTTGATTCCCTTGGCTGATCTCACCCACAACTAAGAGTTGCTACGACCCAAAGTCGAAGACTTGATAAACAAATCTGTCTCACACAGAAATACCCAAGAGTTTTTGTTCCATCTTTTGATAAATCAAGGTGAATAGGAACCAATTGATAAACCGGTCTTATATTCCCGAAGAACAACCTAGTATTATCAATCACCTCACAATAATCTTAATCGACTAGGGAAACAAGATATTGAGGAATCAAAAACGATGAGACGAAGATGTTTGTGATTACTTTTATCTTGCCTACCGGAGAAATTAATCTCGAGCCAATTATTTCAATTGTACTCAATACGATAGAATCGGGCAAGATCAGAACACGCAACTACAAAGAGAATAGTTGGGTCTGGCTTCACAATCCCAATGAAGTCTTTGAAGTCGTTAACCTACAGGGTCTCGAAGAAACCTAAGGTTAAAGGAGAATCGACTCTAGTTGTGCAACTAGTAACACACAGGAGGTGTGGGGATTAGGTTTCAGTTTCTAGAGTTCTCCTTTATATAATTTTCAAATCAGGGTTTGCAATCCAAGTTACCTTGGTAACAAAGCATTCAATATTCACCGTTAGATGAAAAACCTGATTCAACCAAGATAATATCTTTCAACCGTTAGATCGAATTTAGCTTGTTACACACAAATGAAATGTGCCATCATTTAGGTTTATGTAACCGTACCTAAACGTGTACACCATGTTGACTCACAAATAGTTAACCGAAGTTAGCCATATGATTACTCTCATATCAACCTTATTCATCTTAACCATAACTAGTTCAAATGACTCAAATGAAACTAGTCAAAAAGTCGTTCAATTGCTATATTCTCCTAGAAGTATACAAGAACAAAATTGAAGCAAAATCGATTTGATTCACTAGAATAAATACATGAACATTATAGCCACGGTTTGCAAAGATAACATTCCTTAATTTATAAATGTTTAGGTTCATGTACAAAACCGATTTTAGAAGGTAACCAACTCAAGTATGCAAACTTGTACGCATACTTAAGTAGCCGGACCAAGTTTGGTTACGCCAGTTCGTGTAAGGGTGCGAATACCTATTCACCCTCCAAACTCCAGCAGAGATTCACGGACCTGAAATTTCCTCCAGTATGCGTACGAGTACGCATACCTATCCGAGACATCCAACATCCGCCAGTACGCATACGGGTATGCATACCTCAGGTTCCCGGTTTTGGACTTACAAACAAATGTGATAACACACTGTGTTTATATCCAAACATGGTTACATGATTCTAAGCTCTTTATTTCAATCATTGAAACTTTCTTTGAGGATGACAATAGCCGTTTTCACACACTATTAGCATCAAAGCAATTTTCAAGATATTGAAATAATCATTAACGAAACATTCCAAGACTACACCAAATGATTGTATAACACTACCATGTAAGATGTTAATCAACGATTTTCACATGATATAAGATGAACTTGGTCGAAGCGAAAGCTTGCCAACACATATTTCGAGAAAACTCAGCGAGATAAATATGTAAGCGAGATAAACTCAGCTCGAAATCTCAAATGTGTATATAGAAAACTATATCGTAATATGACTTATGTCTCAATATAGGAGATAGAGTATAAATAGACTTTTCAAGGTGATAGATGAGTTTCATTCTCCACATACCTTTTGTCGATCAAGTTCCACAAGCTACCGTTAGTAGTTCTTCATCTTCAGATGATCAACGTTGTGAAGTCTATAAGCTCAACTACACAATCTATGCCCTAGACCGAGACATTTATAAATAGGCTAGAAATTAAGACTTATAGTTTTGATCACTAACATTGAGAAACATGCTTGAGATAGCAACGCATGCGAGTTCGACCGAGCAATGCTCTAACGCTAATACGTGTGTTTCTGAGTGGAACCTTAATTGAAATATCAAAAAAAAATTAAAATGGAATAATAAAGTCTATGTAAAAAAAGGAAAAAAATAATAAATCAAACAATAAAAAAAAGGACGAATTGATACAAACTCTGTTTGATTTTGTTAGTCTTATCTATAATAGGAGACCATATGAAAAATGTAACCGATTCTTTCGTTTCTTTGGGTCACTGGCCATCCGCCGGGAGTTTCGGGTTTAATACTGATATTGTAGCAACAAATCCAATAAATCTAAGTGTAGTACTTGGTGTATTAATCTTTTTTGGAAAGAGAGTGTATGCGGGTTTTTTTATTTCAAGAATAGGCTGGATATAACCAGCTTCACTATCTTTTTTCTTTAGAAATAAACTAGGTAAATGAAAGGTGCACGATCTCGCGAATTACTTCTGAATAAGTGAAGAAATAATATGTAAGAACCATAGCATTTCGCGACTCATCGGTAAAGTAAATACACTTTGATTCTCTATCAACCAATAACGTGGAACTATTAACATGGTTAAATCTAAGCCAGTTTAAGTCTAGGCTCAACAAGGTACTCTTTCTACCACTGTGTTAGTATGGAAATGGTTTCAAAAAAAGTTGGCAATTTTTTTGATATAGAATACTCATATCGATAAAACGATTTGAACCTCTTCTTTGGAAAAAGGAAGGATCCCTTTTTTCAATGCCGAATCAACGACCTATGTATTAAAGTAAGAAGCATTTTTTGAGTTAAGAAAAAAACAACTTTGCCGATAATTACAGATTTTTGTCTGGTCGGAAGAGTCCTCCAAATATTATGGTCGTGGATCAATGATCTGTGTTGATATTTTAGAATACGAACAGAGAAGAGAGGTTAGGTAGGCTCATTACATAAAAAAAAAAAAAGGAATACCTTATAAGTAACTGAGCGTGAGAGCCAAATGAATCGAAAGATTCATGTTTGGTTCGGGAATAGATCGTGGAAGTTGTGAAATTGAATGGGAAGATATTCTACTTTCATTAAGTGATTTATTAAATAATCGAAAACAGAGGATCTTGAGTACTATTCGAAATTCAGAAGAATTACGCGAAGGGACCATTGAACAGCTGGAAAAAGCCAAGGCCCGCTTACGAAAAGTTGAAATGGAAGCCGATCAACTTCGAGGGAATGGATATTCTGAGATACAACGTGAAAAATCAAATTTGATTAATTCAAATTATAATAATTTGGTACAATTAGAAAATTCCAAAAACGAAATCATTCAGTTT
This sequence comes from Papaver armeniacum, assembly GCA_023531295.1. Lineage (NCBI taxonomy): Eukaryota > Viridiplantae > Streptophyta > Magnoliopsida > Ranunculales > Papaveraceae > Papaver > Papaver armeniacum. Next base: position 76,659 of record JAJJWW010009239.1, read on the forward strand.
GAACAACAATAAACGATTAATCAAGTCCGACAACGAGTTTTCCAACAAGCCTTACAAGGAGCTCTAGGAACTATGAAAGGTTGTTTGAACATCGAGTTACATTTACGCACTATCAATGCTAATATTGGAATGTTTGGGGTATGAAAGAAATAACCGATTAGTCCTTTGTACTGCAGGCATTATTTTTTTCCTTTGCTTCTAAAAACGAATTAAGAAAGACTCATGGCAACTATTAGAGCCGACACCGTACTTCAAGTTGGCGACGGTATAGCTCATAATCATGGTCTTGATGAAGTAATGGCAGGAGAATTAGTAGAATTTGAAGAAGGTATAATAGGCATTGCTCTTAATTTGAAATCAAATAATGTTGGTGTTGTATTAATGGGTGACGGTTTAATGATACAAGAGGAAGTTACGTAAAAGCAACGGGGACGAATTGCTCGAGATCCTGTGAGCGAAGCTTATTTGGGACATGTAGTAAATGCTCTGGCTAAACCTATTGATGGTAGGGGTGAAATTTCATCTTCGAATCCCCGGTTAATTGAATCTCCCACTCCTGGTATTATTTCAAGACGTTCTGTATATGAGCCTCTTCAAACGGGACTTATTGCTATTAATTCGATGATCCCTGTAGGGCGCGACCAGCGAGAATTAATCATTGGGGACATGCAAACCGGTAAAACAACAGTAGCCACGGATATTGTTCTCAATCAAAAAGGGCAAAAGTTTCAAGGCGTCTTTTTGATCAAACTTTCAGGGCGTCTTATTGATCAAACTAAATATGAAATTGAATTTTATTTTTTTTGATCTATAAAGAATTTGGTACTGGCGAGTTTTGAACTCAGGTCACCGGTATCATCACCTAGTGACTTTATCACTGTACTCTGAGAACAAGTAAACACGGTACTAATTAATTCACTATAGGATTTCCTAAGCCTAGCCAAGATTGTCTTGCACAAATCGAATAAAGAAAAACCATATCGATCGAAATGTGGCTGTTCTAGTCCAAGAAAAGATGACCAGCTCAACATGTGGATTTATATTGAGAATAATGACAATCTTTGGTAATAGCTGGATTAAAGAGACAGTCCATTTGCTTTATCGATGGGATGAATTGGTCAATTTAGATTTTAAAGCCATTGCCGGCACAGAACTGGCGATGAGTGTAAAATTCATAAAAATTAGACAGCGAGAGCAACACGAATGTCTCCTATATTATAACAGGAAATAAAAGAAATATTATCGAAATCGGCATGAATCTTTCTTTGAAACTTATGCTGCCCAGGCCAGATATCAAATAACACCTTTCGTCGAGACTCTGTTGCCTGTTCAGACCACGCAGGATGGCGAAGAAATCAACTGACATATATGCTCCAGCAACCAGAGCCGATCCTGAGTCTGAGAGGGCCCTGTGTGAAATTTTTTTTGGGCCTCTTATAAGGTCTATTTTTTTTAATGGATAATTTGGTAATAACAATAATGTCAATTACCAGTATTTATTTGTAAATATTTTCTTTAATACTTACTCCCTCCGTCCCTAATTAGATGAGCTATTTGGTTTTTAGTTTTGTCCACAAATAGATGAGCTATTTCACTAACCAAGGGGATATTTCTAAAACTACCCTTTTAATTGATTATTTTTCTATAAGAAATATGTATAATTTGATAGTCATGTTTATATTCGTTGCGTAGGTGTTTTAAAATGCTTTTCAACGGTATAAAGTTTATAAAAAACCGTGGTATAGTTTAAGAGATAAATCTTTTCTAAATTTTACTAATTATTGCCCATAAGGGTATAATTGTAAAAAATACTTAAATATACTCCACTTTCCTCATCTAATTAGGGACGGAGGGAGTATTTGGAAAGTAAGAATATGTAACGTAAAGCAGCATTAAAAAATGAGGGAGTATTTTCACTAAAAAATTTGTGCAAACTACAAGTAGCTCATCTAATTAGGGACGGAGGGAGTATTTGCACTAAAAAATTCTTTTTGTGTTACCCACCGGTAGAAAATAGAATTCTATTAATTCAAATAATATGTAACGTAAAGCAGCAGATCACAATTAGTTCAGTGGATCGAGTACTTTAGTTGTATTGCAAGGTCTTATGTTCGAACCTAGCCAGGTAAATGATTTTTGTATAATTTTAAGTTCTTTATTGTAATGAGTAAGATTTTTTTTGGGCCCTCAACAGAGCTGGGCCCTGTGCGGTCGCACGGCCTGCACGCCCTCAGGCCCGGCTCTGCCAGCAACATCAATGAGGTATTTACGGTTTGTTATTACTAATAAAATCAGTGCATGTGTGAATCTTTTGTGTGACGTTTTTCAGAACTAAGTGCCGTGTTTTCTATGATACTCAGCCATTTATGTAAAACTATATATCTTCTCCAATTCTCTCATTTAGTATCTAAACTGTTGCAGTATGGTTGCAGTTGCATCTACCTTTTTATCTCCATGTCTGCTATAGGTTTTAAAATATAATTGGCACCACTTGTTCTGCTGCCGGATGTAACAGTTTGGTGGCAGTGGTGGTTCTTTAACGGCTATATGAAGTTAATTTTTGGGTTTCATGAGTGGATTATCTCTAGTTATACAACAGTCTTGGCGCATGATCTAGACTATAAGTTCTATCATATGAGCTAGCAACAGCTAAGTTAGCTCTATTCAGTTCTTATACTTGGATCTAACATACTTGCTAAATTAAATTCAGAGTCTTGGTCTTAATGGTTGGTTTATTGATTGGTTAAGTAATCCTGTTGGCTCTTCTACCCAATGTCAGAAGTGGAAATTCATTCGAAATATAGGTATTGCTCTATGGCATCTTCGGAAATGCAGATACACGCTAGTCTTTGAAGGCGGCACTATGACTGTTGTTGTTCTAGTCAACAGGATTAACATGTATACTGTAGATTGGGAAAGCTCTATGGGGTTGGAAGTTATCAATAGGAAAAAAACAACCACTGTACCTGGTAACCGGACCGGAAGAAGTTTTAATATATATTATACCGTCCTACAGGTTGGAATTTATGATACTCTTAGCTTAGGTAAATTAATCAACAAGCAGTGCGTAATTTCTTAATAAACATTCAAGATTTAGAACATAGAAGCAATAATAATAAGACAATCGTAACAGTGTATTCAATTTCATACATATAACAACGGATGCGGTTACCCTCTATGATCATCAGCATATAATTTTCCGACCATTCTTTTGTTTGCTTAAACCACATTCTGTCTCTCTTTGTCCACAGTTGGAAGTTGTATTGGTGCTGCCACAGCAGTTTTTACCTTTCAAACAACATCCTATTGTAATTATTTTGAATGACGATCCTTATCAACAACAGCTGACACTTTGGCCGAGTGGTTAAGGCGTGTGCCTGCTAAGTACATGGGCTCTGCCCGCGAGAGTTCGAATCTCTCAGGTGTCGTTTTTTTTTTTTTTATTCTCAACTGCAATAAATATACTTTTTTTTTTTCCACCACAACAGAACGGATCGGACTTCCCTTTTAGACGCCATTTTATTTAGTGCTCATCCATTTCGGCGATAGATAGATAAAATGAAATTTTCTTAGAAACCCTAGCTACTCAATATTGGGATCTTCAGTTTACCGAATCAATCACAACCCTGAACGATTTCTTAAGAGGATGCTCATATTCTGGTAACAATTTTATCTTCTGCGTATATATTTCTTTTTGATTTTAGAGTTTTGAACATGAAGAGAAACATGGAGAAAACAATGAAAAGAAGATCGTTGAGAATTAGAAATAGAGGAAGCAATTATAGTAGCAGCAGCTTTGAATCTTCTCCAAAGTCTCATTGTTTTTCTTGCTTAGCCTAACTATTAATTTTGTAATTTGCATCTCAAATATAATGTAAAAAAACACAAGCATAGTCAACTAGAGTCTAGACGACTCGTTGTCTGAATGGTGCAACTGAACGATATGATCTAGATGAGTTGGGTTTCTTTTAAAAAAGTGTTCAAGCCAAAGAGGAAAGGGGATTAGGCATAAGAAGTGTGAGACTTGTGAACAAATCCTTGTTAGCAAAATGGCATGTTAGGTATTGCAGGGAGAAAACTGCTCTTTGGAGACGCATTATGTGTGAGAAAACGCAAGATGAGGAGAACTGTTTACTTCCGCTACAAGTTAAGGAACCAATTGGTCGTAGCATGTGGTTTGGAATATTAAGGGAAATATCAGTTTTACGGATCTTTTGTAAGTGTGCGAGGTTAAGAATGGTGCGACCAGTGAGATTTTGGCAAGATTCTTTGGTGCGCTAAGATATCATTCAGGGAAAAGTATCCAAGGTTATATAAAATCAGCACACAAAAAACGGCTTCGTTTGCAACTATCTTTCAACCAAGGTGGAATTTTCAATTTACTAGACAACTAGACCCAGCTGAAAGCATTGACTTGTTGGAGATAAAGTATGACATCAGGATGATCAACTTAACAGAAGGGGAGGAAGATTCTTGGAAAGGGACATGACTGCAAGACTGATCTACATGAACCTTACTGAGTCTGACGCAGATTGGGAAGGCCATCGTTTACTAACAAACAAGTATGTGCCACCTAAAGTTATCTTTCTCTTTTGGGCTTCTTTGCATAATTCAATCCCAACAAGGGATATGCTGCAGTACAGGGGAGTAACTATTCAATCTAATCTTTGTCTTTTCTGTAACACATCGGTGGAGACGATGGACCATCTGTTCATCCATTGTAGAGTTATTAAACAGCCGTGGGATTTTTTTATAGCAGCAATGAAGGCTCAATGGGTAATGCCTGTTAACTTCTTTTCATGCATTCGGAGCTGGAGACTGGAAAGAATTGGAGCAAGGGTTAAGATGGTTTGGAATCTAATACCTTTTGCGATATGTTGGGAGGTATGGAATGAGCGCAACAGAAGGGTGCACGGAGGGAGATCCAAGACAGTGTATGAATTGAAGATTGCAATCATATAATGGATTTTTCTATGGAGTTCTTCAACGGACAGTTTTAAGAATATTACTGTGAATCAGATTTTTGAAAATTGGGAGGGAATTATGAGCATGCAATAGTTCTTTCTCTTTTGCTCTTTTAGCAGGTCTTCTGACCCTGTAAATATACTGTATATATCTCTCTTTTTTCTCAATATATATCCTTCCTTTCTCAAAAAAAAAAAAAAAAATTAACTTTTTTCTTCAAGGTAGTTTCATTTGCATGATTCGGATTTAAAAATTTGAATGATTCACATTCACTCATCTCCCATGAAGCTCTTTGCGTTTTCTTTATTTTTGTTTTGGAAGAATGATGTTGCCCACTTCTAATGTCAATACCAATTTATAACTTGAATTCAAATGTTCATGTCAATACTTTAAGTTTTAATGAATTAGTGGAAAAATTGAAATTCACATTAATCATTCTGAAAATAAATAAAAACAAATTAAAATATCCACGTACTTTTTTGTCAAAAAGTAAATCAATGGAATTACGTTATGGAATCAACTGGAAGTATCTTGCGTATGATGTAACAAACATTCACATGAGAATGAAGCTAAAGCATGCAGTTAAGTTTTCTTACTGGAACCAGTATATATGGTACACATGAAAAATAACCCAAGTCATTTAACAAGGCAAATAACCAACAACACATGAACTTAAGTCATTAAACATGTTTTCCTTTAGATTCAAAATACAAAACTGGAATAAGGCAGGGAAGTTCTATAGGAACTTGGTTAGATTTTGATATTCACCTGATATCAAAATCTCCTGGGAAGTTGTAAATGAATTTCCCATTAGCGCGTTATGCCACTTTAATGAATATTTTAAGGGCGGGGTTGTCTTCATTAAACAAACCTATCATCATCCTTTTCTAAACGATGGCTCCCTTTGTTCTGCTTGGAAAGAAAACATAAAAATCTCAATACCAGCCTGTGTTAATTTTCTCCAAAATCTCACTATGCGTTTTTCTTATCAACGTAACAATTGATCTCAAAGATCTCAAACATAGTGCACAAAAACACAAGCACAGTTTGCGACTCTTCATTTGAACGGTGCAAGTGCTAAAAACTCGCATCTATTTATAGGTATACCTGAAATTATAATGGACGTTCATTTTACCCAACCCTTTTTTATTTAAAGAAGGTTCATTTGCATGACTCGAAATAATTATGTGAATGATTCACATTCACTCATCTCCCATAGTCCCATGATTTTTTTTTTTTAGTGCTTCCACTTTTAAATTTTAATGTAATACCAACAACCTGAGTTCCAAAAAAAAGAAAGTACAAATCGAAACATAATAATAATAAAAAAATAACGATTAAAATTAATATAGAAATACTAAAAATGAATTAATAATCTGCTCAGATAAATCAAATTCACTGAAATCAAAATTAAAAGTATTAATGAATGAATTATGAACGAAAAAATTGAAAATCTGATCTATATCTGGAAGGGAAAAAAAACGAAACACAAAAAATTACAATAAGAATATCCTTTGTTAAAATATATGGAAAAGTAAACCAATACTGATCAATCATTCTTGAGTTCTAAGTCCACCTCCATCTTCAAATCTATCTTCTTCTCCCACAAATCTCTTCCAAAACCAATGTTCCCTCCAAACCTTCACCATTTGTTCCATAGGTATGTTCATGGTTTCCGGCAAGAAAAAATATACGAACACGGTCATTGCAAACACCCAACCACCAAAGAAGAAGAATATCGCCGCTTTCAAATGACAAAGCATGGTGAAAAATGTTTTAGCAATGACTATAGTGAAAATCATACCAACTGAAACAACAATTGTCTGTCCAGCTGATCGTATTTCTAATGGGAAGATTTCACTAGGCACTAACCAGGCTAAAGGACCCCATGACAACGAATAACCACAGACGTAACTGCAAACGAAAGCCCATACAACACAAGCGTATCCTTCGGTCATTAATGAAGTGTGATCACCAAGTTTATTTGCCAAGATTCCACCAATTACCATTTGTGATATGAACATTTGAATGCCTCCGAATATGAATAGCTTTCTTCTTCCAGCTTTATCGACTACAAACATCGATACTATGGTGAATATTATTGCTATTACACTAATTATTGAGGAGGATAGTAATGCTGCACTTGTTCCAAACCCAGTTGTTTTGAATAATAGTGGTGCATAGAATGCAACGACATTAATTCCTGTAAACTGTTGGAAGAATGGGATTGCAATGGCCATAACGAGCTGAGGTCGATATCTCTTCCCAAAAATTCTGAAACAACTCTGATTTCCAGTTGTGGAGGCAGAACTAGCTTTGATAAGACCATCCAGCTCTGCTTGAACATCAGCAGCTCCTCTTACTTTTTGCAACACCATCTTTGCCTTGTTAATATCCTTCCCACGGTGAACCAAACTATTTGGTGTGTCAGGGAGGAAAATGGAACCAATTGTGAAGATTAATGCTGGAACTGCAGCCATGGCAAGTGAAATTCGCCAACCATAATTACCTTTAATCTTTTGGGTTCCAAAGTTTACGAAATTAGCCAACAAAACTCCTAGGTTGGTAGCTAATTGGAAACCATTGTTAATTGCTCCTCGGTATTTAGCCGGTGCCATCTCTGAGAGATACAAAGGGACTGACTGCAAAAAAAAAAAAAAAAAGGTGGAAAGATATTTAACTATACATAATATATGCCGCATGCATGTAAATAATTGGGTAGTGTTGCAAGAATTACCAGGTTTGCATATCCAACACCTATACCTAGCCAAGCACGACCCAAGTAAAACATTAAAGAATTTTGAGCAGTTGCACCCATAACTGTTCCGGCGACATAAATGGCACCGCCGATGAAAATTGAGCATTTGCGACCACAATGTCTAGTGATACTATAGGCGGGCAAAAAATTCAAGAGACCATGTATGCATAGAACTGATGTGAAAAAAGTCAAGGCCTGATTGTCAAATTTGCAGTAGTTGCTGATGTTCTTATCTTCTATCATACTTTTGTACACATCTGGGAAGAACTTCATTAAGAATGGCGCCATTGATGTTATTCCACCTATTCCCATCATCAGATTGTAATAAGTTGATAGAAAATAAAAAGAAAACCCAAAAAAATAAAAATAAAAAAAATCTTCCTAACTCCTCAGAATTTGAAGGAAAAAAAATCTCCCAAATTAGTGACTGGTAATCCATGGAATTTGGTAACCCTAGTAGTATTGTAAATGATTTTGCTTGAAAATCCATAAATTAAAAATATTTAACAAAAAAGAAAAATTCAAAGGAGTTTGTGCAGAAGTTGGAAACTCATCTATATATTAATTTCTAGTAATACAAAGGTGCATCAAAATAAAACTAAGCAAGAGGAACAAAGAGTGTATGTCAATAAACCTGAAATTCCAATATCGTAACCAAAAAGAATCCCACCAAGGCCAGCCATCATACACGAAAAGATTACAAAACGTGTTACCCTTCCATTGTATTGTCTTTCTGCATTACCGCTCTCTACAATTCCCCCATCCATGACTGTATAAATTCCTTGTATGATTTTTACAACAGAAAGTAAGACAATGTGATGATTTTTACAAGTGAATATATACATCTGAAGTTAAGTTAAATTAAGAAATAAATCAAAGTGTTAAAAGCAACTTCAGTGTTAAATTAAGAGAGTATTATTATTTGTCCAATTTTAGAATGCAATGAAATATGGAAAGTTTTGGAGCCATTTGGAATGTAATAATAATAATTAATAAGACATTCACTTGCCACATATTATGTTATGGACTTTCTTGGTATGAAATTGAAGGGTCCTAGATTAATTTAGTTATGCTAGCCATTAGGGTCCCAAAACCTACATTGAAGCACCACCGGCGGTGGTGGTGCCTATGACACAGGAGGACAGATGATTCGATTTTTTTTTTGCCCTACACGCTACACCTGTAACTGAAAAGTGTAACTAAAGACACACAGGTTAACGGTCCGAATGGCGTCAAAGTACAAAATTATTTAAAATATTTGACTGGTCAACCTTTACTTGTCTGGCCCGGCCCAGGGGGCTAAATATCTTGCAATAGGGAAGTGAAAGTTTTGTTAAATATACATGGACTTCCTTCTCATAAAGAATTTTGCTCCCGAAATGATTTGTTTACCGCTGAAAATCCTGGGGCTAAATCTCGCGAGAGAACTTTAGCCGCCCCGCCTAAAATTCCCTGGTGGGGGTCTCTCTTTCAGAATTTTACCCAGGGATTTTCTGTTGTTAACGTAGAATCACTCATTTTGCTCTCATTTATCTGGAGAAAACTTCAAATGTGTACAAACTAAGTCGAAACGGAAATTTAATGATTTCAACAGGTACAAAAGGAGGTAGTTTGTGGTTTAATATTTACAAAGAGCTAGAAGATTTCAATAAAAGTATAAGATTCAAAATTGGTGGGGGAAACGAAACTAGATTTGGGAAGATGTTTGGCTTGGTGATGGAAAATTGTTGATATGTTTCCTTTAGCTTTTAGAGCTTCAAGGAAGAAAGAGTTTGTGGTGGCTAATATGTATTAATTTAGCGAAGGTGGTGTAAGATGGAAATTTATGAGTCGACAAAGATATCCACAAAATATCTCAAGTGAAGTCTTAGCTGTATCAAACCTTCTTTCTTCGATCTCTATTCAAGAAAGCGTTATGGATACACAAATATGGGTTAGAAGTTATCATGGCCAATATAAGGTTAAGGGTGGAATTAGAGATGAAGGGGATCAAGGTGAGTTGAATTTCCCAACCAATATTGTTTGGAGCCGTGATTTCCCTCACAAAATCAATTTCTTTCTTTGGCTTCTTTCTCATGCTCGGATAAACTTTTAAGAAGAGGTATGGATGTTTCTAGTGAATGTTGTTTTTGTGAAGAAGATAATGAAACGAGCTCGCACTTGTTCTATGAATGTTGGAGAATCCGGAGAATATGGGATTACTTTGTCGAAGGATGCCACTTTCGTTGGACATATGACCCTAGTGTCACTACATCTATAAAATCTTGGAAGTTCAATTGGGGAGATGAAAGACTTAGTCGAATATGGAACAACATCCCGGTTGCTATATGGTGGTGCATATGGAAAGAGAGAAATGCAAGAATCTTTGATAACAAAAAGAAAATTTGGTGAGCCTCATTAGAGATACCAAATTACAAGCGTTCTTTTGGGCGGAATCGAACACAAAGATGTTCGAGCTTACGGCAGATATGGTGATTTCTTTATGGGATTCCTTATACCATAGGAAATGTGAGCAGCGAAGGTTAAGAATTAGGGTTGGATTTTTAAACACGATTAAAGGAGATTCAATCGCTGATTTTTATCAGAATGGACTGGATTGGGCCAAACGATGTTGGTATAGGTGATCAAATGGACCGAACTGGGCTAGATATTGATTTGAAGCAAAACAGGGGTGAGGATATTTCATCATCCCCTGGATTGAATTTGGGGAGTAGTTCTCGGTTATTTGGACAGGTCTTGGCTTGTTGCGGTTAAACATGGGATCAAAGAAGTTTGGTTTCGAGAAAATAGAAGATTTTTGTGTATATTCGATAAAACAGGGAGGTGGAGTTATTCTCGGACTTATGGTTGTATCTTTGGAAAGAATGTGGTGAGATTGGAAGGATATACACTCTGCAAGATTTACTGCTATATTTATAAGAGTTTGCATCAAACAGAAAGTCGCGTGAGAAGAAGGAATATTTGAAAGGCCGTAACTTTCGGTGAAAGAAAAATAAGATAACCAGAGAATTTCTCGAGTTTTAATCGTCACGTTGGATATAAATAGAGTTGGGATAGGTCAGAGAAGGATAGTCGAGAGTTTTGGGGTTGTTAGGAGAAGTACGGGAAGTTGCAGAGTCAAGAACAATAGCTGCAGGCAAGTACCGGAGAAGAAGAAGAAGAACATCACTCAGGGACAGTCGCAAAAACCGGCCGTTACCTTGTCTTTTAAATTTCATATCTTTTGTAACAATTTCTCCAACAATTAGTTCAAGTTCGCAACAACTCTGTAACAGTGAGTTCCGTAACATTTGGTTTTGTAACAATCATCTCTGTTACAAACTCGCTGCATTATATTATTCCAATAAAAACACCTTTTGAGCCATGTTTCTATCTTTTGGGTGTGTTTTCGACATGAGGAGCTAAACCCCAACACTGGGACGACGGAGGAAGCCACGTTTCACAATTGGTTGGACGACGGAGGAAGCCACGTTTCATGACTTTTTGCATTGATTTAATTGATTTATGATTTTTACTAATTAGTTGTGATTTTTTCTGATGACATATGCTTAGACTTAGAGCTTTTGATACGTCATGCTTATGATTTACAATTAATCTTTTACAAAATCTACCTTTGGCAAAGAAATAGAGTCCATAAAAGAGCTAGAAGTGTTATGAATCAATATACGAACCAATTGAATGTGATTAATGGTGGAAACCTGAGTCTCAGTAATCTCTCGTTATCATGACAAAACTTGTGAATATATTTTCCTTATTTTTAGTATTTTTATTTTTATATCTTAAAACCAATCTTTACAAATCCGAGTGAACGACAACTTTTTACCACTATCTACAACACATCAATTTTTGGCACCACCAACGCGAACTTGAATTTAGGTTTTAGGTTTTAGATTTATTATTATTATTTTATTTTATTTTGTTCTCTTTTACGCCTTTGGAATTTTTTGATTCTTTTCAGATTTGGAGCGAAGCTATACAAGGAAAGAAAAAGTGTTATAAAAGGAAAGCATCGCCAAACAAGGAAAGAAAAGAGGAGTCCAAGGCGTGAAGAAGATTTTGTACATATTTATTTTATTTAGACTTTATTTCTTTTTATTTTTAGAAACTGTAAATAGGGTTTCATTGTTGTAATTTTTCTTTTTATTTTTGGACACTTTTTGGACTTTATTTTTCTTTTGGACTGGACATTCTTTTTAAAACCCTAAGGAAGGGTTGATATTAAATATAAACTGTTTTGCGGTGGAAGGACGATTCACGATACGGCTCCCTTCTTCTTCTTCTTCTTCGGTTGTAATCATTGTGTTTCTAACATTGGGAATAAATAAAAGAATAGACCTCATGAAATTTCTCTTAAGACAATCAATTAGAGACTCCGTAACGGCTCGAGAAGAGTTTCATCAAATTGGATTTCTTCTTCTCATCAGAGAGAGAGAATAAGTGGTGGGGTACTAGGTAAAATAGCATAGGTATAATTTTCATGATAACTTGATTTAACTCAAATAAGATAGTATTGCCTTTCAAGTGTTTGTCTAAATTCCGCAAATAAGATAGGTCGGAGTAATAATTTTCATGGAGGGTCTTCCATCAGATATCCTGTTAGACATACTTTCTCGACTACCAGTTGAGTCTGTTTTAGATTATAGATTAGTTTCTAAAAGGTTTCTGAATCTCCTCTGTCGTAGGGATCAATTTGTTAAGATGCATTATCAACATCAATTACTTCAAACTTCATCGCTATTTACCGTGAAGCTTCTTCTCTTCTACTACGGGTCTTCTTTTGTCCTTTAAAAAAAAGAGAAAAACACAGTAGGAAGTCAACTACTTTATTACGGAGGAAAGTATAATGATGAGATGAATATATATGAGAATTTCTCTTATAAGACACTCCAAGAAACCAGCATCGTCTTTCCTAGAATGAACGGCTACGATTCTATAGTTGGTTCCTCTAATGGACTGATTTGTCTCAAAAAATATCACCATGGAATTCCTGATCCTATCCACATTTGTAATCCCAACACTGGGGAATTTGTCAATCTTCCTGAATACAGATTACATGATCAAGAAATTTGTGAAGCCGCCTATGGGTTTGGAAACGTCCATTCAATTATCAATGACCAATACAAGGTTGTTAGGATCTACTACCCCTATTCGGACGGATACGATAAAACGGAGAGGTTCAGTGTATACACAATAGGCAAAGTGGCAGTGGGTGGAGAACTATAGGTACAACATCCTATCATTTGTTTACACCTCGTCCTCTTGGAGTCTCTGTAAATTTGACCACTATACTTTCTTGTGCCACCCAACTTTGTTCATAATCGATAAACAAAGTCCCCCAACAATTAGTTCAAGTTCGCAACAGCTCTGTAACAGTGAGTTCCGTAACAATTGGTTTTGTAACAATCATCTCTGTTACAAACTCGCTGCATTATATTATTCCAATAAAAACACCTTTTGAGCCATGTTTCTATGTTTTGGGTGTGTTTTCGACATGGGAGATAAACCCCAACATTGGTTGGACGACGGAGGAAGCCACGTTTCATGACTTTTGCATTGATTTAATTGATTTATGATTTTTACTAATTAGTTGTGATTTTGTCTGATGACGTATGCTTAGACTTAGAGCTTTTGATACGTCATGCTTATGATTTACAATTAATCTTTTACAAAATCTACCTTTGGCAAAGAAATAGAGTCCATAAAAGAGCTAGAGGTGTTATGAATCAATATACGAACCAATTAAATGTGATTAATGGTGGAAACCTGAGTCTCAGTAATCTCTCGTTATCGTGACAAAACTTGTGAATATATTTTTCCTTATTTTTAGTATTTTTATTTTTATATCTTAAAACCAATCTTTACAAATTCGAGTGAACGACAACTTTTGACCACTATCTACAACACACCAATTTTTGGCGCCGCCAACGCGGACTTGAATTTAGGTTTTAGGTTTTAGGTTTTAGATTTATTATTATTATTTTATTTTATTTTGTTCTCTTTTACGCCTTTGGAATTTTTTGATTCTTTTCAGATTTGGAGCGAAGCTATACAAGGAAAGAAAAAGTGCTATAAAAGGGAAAGCAACGCCAAGAAGGACAGAAAAGAGGAGTCCAAGGCGTGAAGAAGATTTTGTACATATTTATTTTATTTAGACTTTATTTCTTTTTATTTTTAGAAACGTAAATAGGGTTTCATTGTTGTAATTTTTCTTTTTATTTTTGGAAACTTTTTGGACTTTATTTTCTTTTGGACTGGACATTCTTTTTAAAACCCTAAGGAAGGGTTGAGATTAAATATAAATTGTTTTGCGAGGGAAGGAAGGAGATCTGGCTCCCCTTCTTCTTCTTCTTCTTCTTCTTCTTCTTCTTCTTCTTCTTCTTCTTCTTCTTCTTCGGTTGTAATCATTGTGTTTCTAACATTGGGAATAAATAAAAAGAACAGACCTCATGAAATTTCTCTTCAGTGACAATCGATTAGAGACTTTAACTGACTGAGAAGAGTTTCATCGGGAATTGATTTCTTCTTCTCATCTAGAGCAGAGAATAAGTGGTGGGGTACTAGGTAAAATAGCAGAGGTATAATTTTCATGATAACTTGATTTAACTCAAATAAGATAGTATTGCCTTTCAAGTGTTTGTCAAAAGTCCTAAATAAGATAGGTCGGAGTAATAATTTTCATGGAGGGTCTTCCATGGATATCCTGTTAGGACATACTTTCTCGACGACCAGTTGAGTCAGTTTTAGATTGTAGATTAGTTTCTAAAAGGTTTCTGAATCTCCTCTGTCGTAGGGATCAATTTGTTAAGATGAATTATCAACATCAATTACTTCATCTTACTGCTATTTACCGTGAAGCTTCTTCTTCTTCTACTACGGGTCTTCTTTTGTCCTTTCAAAAAAGAGAGAAAAACACAGTAGGAAGTCAACGACTTTATTACGGAGGAAAGTATAATGATGAGATGAATATATATGAGAATTTCTCTTATAAGACACTCCAAGAAACCAGCATCGTCTTTCCTAGAATGAACGGCTACGATGCTATAATTGGTTCCTCTAATGGACTGATTTGTCTCAAAAAATATCACCATGGAATTCCTGATCCTATCCACATTTGTAATCCCAACACGGGGAATTTGTCAATCTTCCCGAATCTGATTACATGATCAAGAAATTTGTGAAGCCGCGTATGGGTTTGGAAACGTCCATTCAATAATCAATGACCAATACAAGGTTGTTAGGATCTACTACCCCTATTCGGACGGATACGAAACGGAGAGGTTGGAGGTATACACAATAGGCAGTGGCGGTGGGTGGAGAACTATAGGTACAACATCCTATCATTTGTTTACACTCGTCCCGCTTGGAGTCTCTGTAAATTTGACCACTATACTTTCTTGTGCCACCCAACTTTGTTCATAATCGATAAACAAAGTCCCCCAACAATTAGTTCAAGTTCGCAACAGCTCTGTAACAGTGAGTTCCGTAACAATTGGTTTTGTAACAATCATCTCAAGTACAAACTCGCTCGCATTATATTATTCCAATAAAACACCTTTTGAGCCATGTTTCTATGTTTTGTGTGTGTTTTCGACATGAGGAGCTAAACCCCAACACTTGGGACGACGGAGGAAGCCACCACGTTACATGACTTTTTGCATTGATTTAATTGATTTATGATTTTTACTAATTAGTTGTGATTTTGTCTCGATGATTTATGCTTAGACTTAGAGCTTTTGATACGTCATGCTTATGATTTACAATTAATCTTTTACAAAATCTACCTTTGGCAAAGAAATAGAGTCCATAAAAGAGCTAGAAGTGTTATGAATCAATATACGAACCAATTAAATGTGATTAATGGTGGAAACCCAGTCTCAAGAATCTCTCGTTATCGTGACAAAACTTGTGAATATATTTTCCTTATTTTTAGTATTTTTATTTTTATATCTTCAAACCAATCTTTACAAATCCGAGTGAACGACAACTTTTTACCACTATCTACAACACATCAATTTTTGCGCGCCAACGCGGACTTGAATTTAGGTTTTAAGTTTTAGGTTTTAGATTTATTATCATTATTTTATTTTTATTTTATTCTCTTTTACGCCTTTGGAATTTTTTTTTGATTTTTTTCGCATTTGGAGTTAAGCTATACAAGGAAAGAAAAGTGCTATAAAAGGAAAGCATCGCCAAAGAAGGAAAGAAAAGAGGAGGCCAAGGCGTGAAGAAGATTTTGTACATATTTATTTTATTTAGACTTTATTTCTTTTTATTTTTACAAATCAGAATAGGGTTTCATTGTTGTAATTTTTCTTTTTATTTTGGACACTTTTTGACTTTATTTTTCTTTTGGATTGGACATTCTTTTTAAAACCCTAAGGAAGGGTTGAGATTAAATATAAACTGCATTTGTGAAGGAAGGCGACAATTATGATATGGCTCCTCTTCTTCTTCTTCTTCTTCTGTTGTAATCATTGTGTTTCTAACATTGGGAATAAATAAAAAAGAAGACCTCATGAAATTTCTCTTCAACACAATCGATTAGAGACTCGTAACGAGAGAAAGAGTTTCATCGGAATTGGATCTTCTTCTCATCTAGAAGCGAGAGAATAAGTGGTGGGGTACTAGGTAAAATAGCGAGAGGTATAATTTTCATGATAACTTGATTTAACTCAAATAAGATAGTATTGCCTTTCAAGTGTTTGTCTAAAGTCCGCAAATAAGATAGATCGGAGTAATAATTTTCATGGAGGGTCTTCCATCGATATCTCATGTAGACATACTTTCTAGAGCTACCAGTTGAGTGATTTTAGATTGTAGATTAGTTTCTAAAAGGTTTTGAACTGCGCTGTAGGGATCAATTTGTTAAGATGAATTATCAACATCAATTACTTCATCTTACTTGCTATTTACGTGAAGCTTCTTCTTCTACTACTACGGGACTTCTTTTGTCCTTTCAAAAAGAGAGAAAAACACGAAAGGGAAGTCAACGACTTTATTACGGAGGAAAGTATAATGATGAGATGAATATATATGAGAATTTCTCTTATAAGACACTCCAAGAAACCAAAGCATCGTCTTTCCTAGAATGAACGGCTACGATGCTATAGTTGGTTCCTCTAATGGACTGATTTGTCTCAACAAATATCACCATGGAATTCTGATCCTATCCACATCCTGTAATCCCAACAACCGGGGAATATGTCAATCTTTCATTACATGATCAAGAAATCTGATTTACATGATCAAGAAATTTGTGAAGCCGCCTATGGGTTTGGAAACGTCCATTCAATAATCAAAGTTGCCCAATTTTTTTTTTTTACCAATACAAGGTTGTTAGGATCTACTACCCTAATTCTGGGGGACTTTGAGTTACGCCCAATCAAAGCGGAGAGGTTGGTAATACACAATAGGCTATTAGGTGAAGGTGGGTGGAGAACTATAAGTACAACATCCTATCATTTGTTTACACCTCGTCCTCTTGGAGTCTCTGTAAATTTGACCACTATAATTTCTTGTGCCACACTACTTTTGTTCATAATCGATATACAAAGTCCCCCAACAATTAGTTCAAGTTCGCAATAGCTCTGTAACAGTGAGTTCCGTAACAGTTGGTTTTGTAACAATGATCTCTCTTACAAACTCGTTGCATTATATTATTCCAATAAAAACACCTTTTTGAGCCATGTTTTATCTTTTGGGTGTGTTTTCGACATGAGAGCTAAACCCCAACATTTGGGACGACGGAGGAAGCCACATTTCAAAATTGGTTGGACAACGGAGGAAGCCACGTTACATGACTTTTTTTGCATTGATTTAATTGATTTATGATTTTTACTAATTAGTTGTGATTTTGTCTGGGATGATCGCGCATGCTTAGACTTAGAGCTTTTGATAAATCATGCTTATGATTTACAATTAATCTTTTACAAAATCTACCTTTGGCAAAGAAATAGAGTCCATAAAAAGAGCTAGAAGTGTTATGGATCAATATACGAACCAATTGAATGTGATTAATGGTGGAAACCCAGTCTCAAGAATCTCTCGTTATCGTGACAAAACTTGTGAATATATTTTCCTTATTTTTAGTATTTTTATTTTTATATCTTCAAACCAATCTTTACAAATCCGAGTGAACGACAACTTTTTACCACTATCTACAACACATCAATTTTTGGCGCCGCCAACGCGGACTTGAATTTAGGTTTAAGGTTTTAGATTTATTATTATTATTTTATTTTATTTTGTTCTCTTTTACGCCTTTGGAATTTTTTGATTCTTTCAGATTTGGAGATGAAACTATACAAGGAAAGAAAAAGTGCTATAAAGGAAAGCATCGCCAAAGAAGGAAAGAAAAGAGGAGTCCAAGGCGTGAAGAAGATTTTGTACATATTTATTTTATTTAGACTTTATTTCTTCTAATTTTTAGAACTGTAAATAGGGTTTCATTGTTGTAATTTTTCTTTTTTATTTTTGGACACTTTTGGACTTTATTTTTCTTTTGATTTGGACATTCTTTTTTAAAACCCTAAGGAAGGGTTGAGATTAAATATAAATTGTTTGCAGGGAAGGACGACCATTACGATACGGCTCCCTTCTTCTTCTTCTTCTTCTTCTTCTTCGGTTGTAATCATTGTGTTTCTAACATTGGGAATAAATAAAAAGAACATACCTCATGAAATTTCTCTTCAGCATAATCGATTAGAGACTCCAGAACGTTGAGAAGAGTTTCATCGGAATTGGATTTTCTTCTTCTCATCTAGAGCTGAGAGAATAAGTTGTGGGGTACTAGGTAAAATAGCATAGGTATAATTTTCATGATAACTTGATTTAACTCAAATAAGATATTATTGCCTTTCAAGTGTTTGTCTACAAAGTCCCAAATAAGATAGGTCGGAGTAATAATTTTCATAAAGGGTCTTCCATCGAGATATCCATTAGACATACTTTCGACTACAGGTTAGTCATTTTAGATTGTAGATTAGTTTTAAAAGGTTTCCGAATCTCCTCATGCATTAGGGATCAATTTTTTAAGATGCATTATCAAAATCAATTACTTGACTTACTTGCTATTTACCGTGAAGCTTCTTCTTCTACTACGGATCTTCTTTTGTCCTTTCAAAAAGAGAGAAAACACAGAGGGAAGTCAACTACTTTATTACGGAGAAAGTATAATGATGAGATGAATATATATGAGAATTTCTCTTCTAAGACACTCCAAGAAACCATCGCCTTTCATAGAATGAACGGCTCACGATGCTATAGCTGAATTTTTCTAATGGACTGATTTGTCTCAACAAATATCACCCATGGAATTCTGATCCTATCCACATCCTGTATCCCCAACACTCTGGGGAATATGTCAATCTTTCCAATACAGATTACATGATCAAAAAATTTGTGAAGCCGCCTGTAGGTTTGGAAACGTCCATTCAATAATCAATGACCAATACAAGGTTGTTAGGATCTACTACCCTATTGGACCCGGATACAAAAAAGCGGAGAGGTTCGGAGTATACACAATGGCGGTGGCAAATGGGTGGAGAACTATGCAGGTACAGCATCCTATCATTTGTTTACACCTCGTCCTCTTGAGTCTCTCAGAATTTTGACCCACTATACTTTCTTGTGCCACCCAACTTGTTCATAATCATATACAAAGTCCCCCAACAATTAGTTCAGTTCGCAATTTGCAGAATAATGAGTTCTCAGAATAATTGGTTTTGTAACAATCATCTCTCTTACAAACTGTTGCATTATATTATTCCGATTAAAAACACCTTTTGAGCCATGTTTCTATCTTTTGGGTATGTGTTTCGACATGAGGAGCTAAACCCCAACACTGAGGCCTGAGAAGCCCGTTCCACAATTGGTTGGACGACGGAGAGCCCGTTTCATGACTTTTGCATTAATTTAATTGATTTATGATTTTTACTAATTAGTTGTGATTTTGTCCGATGGCGTATGCTTAGACTTGGGAGCTTTTGATACGTCATGCTTATGATTTACAATTAATCTTTTACAAAATCTACCTTTGGCAAAGAAATAGAGTCCATAAAAGAGCTAGAAGTATTTATGAATCAATATACGAACCAATTGAATGTGATTAATGGTGAAACACAGTCTCGCATCTCTCGTTATCGTGACAAAACTGTGAATATATTTTCCTTATTTTTAGTATTTTTATTTTTATATCTTCAAACCAATCTTCTGGTAGGAGTGAACGACAACTTTACCACTATCTAAAGCGTGATTTTTAGGCGCGCTAACGCGGACTTGAATTTAGGTTTTAGGTTTAAGGTTTTAGATTTTTATTATTATTATTTTATTTTATTTTTTGTTCTCTTTTACGCCTTTGGAATTTTTTGATTCTTTTTTCGGTTGGAGCGGTTATACAAGGAAAGAAAAAGTGCTATAAAGGAAAGCATCGCGAAGTTAAGGAAAGAAAAGAGGAGTCTCAAGGCGTGAAGAAGATTTTGTACACATTTATTTTATTTAGACTTTATTTCTTTTATTTTTAGAAACTGGGAATAGGGTTTCATTGTTGTAATTTTTCTTTTTATTTTTGGACACTTTTTGGACTTTATTTTTCTTTTGGATTTGGACATTCTTTTTTAAAACCCTAAGGAAGGGTTGATTAAATATAAATTGTTTTGCAGGAAGGGCGACCATTACGATACGGCTCCTTCTTCTTCTTCTTCCTTCTTCTTCTTGATTCTTCGGTTGTAATCATTGTGTTTTTAACATTGGGAATAAATAAAAAGAACATACCTCATGAAATTTCTCTTGGCCACAATCGATTAGAGACCTTTAACTGCTAAGAAGAGTTTCATCGAATTGGATTTCTTCTTCTCATCTAGAGCGAGAGAATAAGTTGTGGGGTACTAGGTAAAATAGCATAGGTATAATTTTCATGATAACTTGATTTAACTCAAATAAGATAGTATTTTCAAGTGTTTGTCTAAAGTCCGTTAAAATAAGATTCGGAGTAATAATTTTCATGGAGGTCTTCCATCGAGATATCCGTTAGACATACTTTCTAGACTACCGAGTTGAGTCTGTTTTAGATTGTAGATTAGTTTTTAAAGGTTTCTGAATCTCCTCTCGCGTCGTAGGGATCAATTTTTAAGATGCATTATCAACATCAATTACTTGACCCATTACTTTTACCGTGAAACTTCTCTTCTTCTTCTACTACGGATCTTCTTTTGTCCTTTCAAAAAAGAGAGAAAACACAAAGAGGAAGTCAAAGACTTTATTACGGAGAAAGTATAATGATGAGATGAAATATATGAGAATTTCTCTTATAAGACACTCAAGAAACCAAGCGTAAATTTTCCTAGAATTAACGGCTGCGATGCTATGTTTAGTTCCTCTAATGGGTGATTTGTCTCAACAAATATCACCATGGAATTCTGATCCTATCCACATACGTAATCCCAACACTTTGGGAATATGTCAATCTTCCTGAATCTGATTACATGATTAAAATTTGTAGTCACTTATGGGTTTGGAAACGTCCATTGATAATCAATGACCAATACAAGGTTGTTAGGATCTACTACCCTATTCGACGGATACAAAAACGGAGAGGTTCAGTATACACAATAGGGATGCTTGATGGGTGGAGAACTATAGGTACAACATCCTATCATTTGTTTACACCTCGTCCTCTTGGAGTCTCTCGTAAATTTGACCACTATAATTTCTTGTGCCACCCAACTTTATTTCATAATCGATATAAAGTCCCCAACAATTAGTTCAAGTTCGCAACAGCTCAGATGTGATGAGTTCGAGAATGATTGGTTTTGTAACAATCATCTCTCTTTCAAACTCATTCGCATTATATTATTCCAATAAAAACACTCTTTTGAGCCATGTTTTATCTTTTGGGTGTGTTTTCGAGCATGAGAGCTAAACCCCAACACTCGGGACGATGAGGAAGGCTTGTTCACAATTAGTTGAACGACGGAGGAAGCCGTTCTACATGATTTTTGCATTAATTTAATTGATTTATGATTTTTACTAATTAGTTGTGATTTTGTTCCGATGACGATCTTTCAGACTTAGAGCTTTGATACGTGTGCTTAACAGTTTTCAATTAATCTTTTACAAAATCTACCTTTGGAAAAGAAATAGGAGTCCATAAAAGAGCTAGAAGTGTTATGAATCAATATATCACGAACCAATTGAATGTGATTAATGGTGGAAACATGAGTCTCAGAATCTCTCGTTATCGTGACAAAACTTGTGAATATATTTTCCTTATTTTTAGTATTTTTATTTTTATATGTTAAAACCAATCTTTACAAACTGAGTGAACGACAACTTTTTACCACTATCTACAACACATCATTTTTGTGTACGCCAATGGACTTGAATTTAGTTTTAGGTTTTTAGATTTATTATTATTATTTTATTTTATTTTGTTCTCTTTTCGCCTTGGGAATTTTTGATTCTTTTCATATTTGGAGCGACTATACAAGGAAAGAAAAGTGCTATAAAGAAAAGAATCGCCAAGGAAAAAGAAAAGAGGAGTCCAAGGCGTGAAGAAGATTTTGTACATATTTATTTTATTTAGACTTTATTTCTTTTATTTTTAGAAACCGTAAATAGGGTTTCATTGTTGTAATTTTTCTTATTTTTTGGACACTTTTTGGACTTTATTTTCTTTTGGACTGGACATTCTTTTTAAACCCTAAGGAAGGGTTGAGATTAATTATATATGTTTGCGAGGAAGGGATAAATGATTCACGCTCCCTTCTTCTTCGGCTCCCTTCTTATTCCTTCTTCTTCTTCTTCTTAACTTCTTCTTCTTGGTTTGTAATCATTGTGTTTTAACATTGGGAATAAATAAAAGAACACCATGAAATTTCTTCAAGACAATCGATTAGAGACCTTAACGCTAAGAAGAGTTTCATCGAATTGGATTTCTCTTCTCATCTATACAGGAATAAGTGGTAAGTAACAGTAAAATAACGTAGGTATAATTTTCATGATAACTTGATTTAACCCAAATAAGATAGTATTTCCTTTCAAGTGTTTTGTCTAAGTCCAGTCAAGATAGGCCTTATAATAATTTTCATGAGGTCTTCCATCGCATATCCTCGTTAGACACGTACTTTCTTGCATCACTGCTGAGTTTGTTTTAGACACAGATTAGTTTCTAAAAGGTTTCTGAATCTCCTCTGTCGTAGGGATCAATTTGTTAAGATGCATTATCAACATCAATTACTTCAGCTTACTTCTATTTACCGTGAAGCTTCTTCTTCTTCTACTACGGGTCTTCTTTTGTCCTTTCAAAAAAGAGAGAAAAACACAGTAGGAAGTCAACGACTTTATTACGGAGGAAAGTATAATGATGAGATGAATATATATGAGAATTTCTCTTATAAGACACTCCAAGAAACCAGCATCGTCTTTCCTAGAATGAACGGCTACGATGCTATAGTTGGTTCCTCTAATGGACTGATTTGTCTCAACAAATATCACCATGGAATTCCTGATCCTATCCACATCTGTAATCCCAACACTGGGGAATATGTCAATCTTCCTGAATACAGATTACATGATCAAGAAATTTGTGAAGCCGCCTATGGGTTTGGAAACGTCCATTCAATAATCAATGACCAATACAAGGTTGTTAGGATCTACTACCCCTATTCGGACGGATACGAAAACGGAGAGGTTCAGGTATACACAATAGGCAGTGGCAGTGGGTGGAGAACTATAGGTACAACATCCTATCATTTGTTTACACCTCGTCCTCTTGGAGTCTCTGTAAATTTGACCACTATACTTTCTTGTGCCACCCAACTTTGTTCATAATCGATATACAAAGTCCCCCAACAATTAGTTCAAGTTCGCAACACTCAAATGTGGAGTTCGAATGAGCTTGGTTTTGTAACAATCATCTCTCTTACAAACTCGTCGCATTATATTATTCCAATAAAAACACCTTTTGAGCCATGTTTCTATCTTTTGGGTGTGTTTTCGACATGAGGAGCTAAACCTCAACACTGGGACGACTGAGGAAGCCACGTTTCACAATTGGTTGGACGACGGAGGAAGCCACGCTTACATGACTTTTGCATTGATTTAATTGATTTATGATTTTTACTAATTAGTTGTGATTTTGTCCTGATGACGTATGCTTAGACTTAGAGCTTTTGATACGTCATGCTTATGATTTACAATTAATCTTTTACAAAATCTACCTTTGGCAAAGAAATAGAGTCCATAAAAGAGCTAGAAGTGTTATGAATCAATATACTAACCAATTGAATGTGATTAATGGTGGAAACACTGAGTCTCAAGAATCTCTCGTTATCGTGACAAAACTTGTGAATATATTTTCCTTATTTTTAGTATTTTTATTTTTATATCTTAAAACCAATCTTTACAAATCCGAGTGAACTACAACTTTTTACCACTATCTACAACACATCAATTTTTAGCGCGCCAACGCGGACTTGAATTTAAGTTTTAGGTTTTAGATTTATTATTATTATTTTATTTTATTTTGTTCTCTTTTACGCCTTTGGAATTTTTTGATTCTTTTCGATTTGGAGCGAAGCTATACAAGGAAAGAAAAAGTGCTATAAAAGGAAAGCATCGCCAAAGAAGGAAAGAAAAGAGGAGTCCAAGGCGTGAAGAAGATTTTGTACATATTTATTTTATTTAGACTTTATTTCTTTTATTTTTAGAAACCGTAAATAGGGTTTCATTGTTGTAATTTTTCTTTTTATTTTTGGACACTTTTTGGACTTTATTTTTCTTTTGACTGGACATTCTTTTTAAAACCCTAAGGAAGGGTTGAGATTA
>JAJJWW010009240.1:0-17918 GCA_023531295.1 Papaver armeniacum
GATTACTAGTCCGAGTTAATTCTGGCCAAAGCTGTTTTGCCACGAGGCCTAACCCTCTGCGCCATCATAATGCATTAGTCATTTTCAATCCCACCATAATGGCACGCACACTTCTCTTGTCACTTCCAAAAGTCAACTTCATTTGCACCTAACCTCCAGTCATTACATGACATCTGTTGCTCCACCGCATCGGCTCAATTTTCTTGCTTTCGACTCACCAATTCCATCCTTGCCCCATCACCATTGCCATGATCGGGTACATAACCTGAGACTCGATTTCTTCTTCCTGTTTATACAAAGACTACCATCTCAAGCTCCAACAAGAGCTCTGCATTGCATTACGCCACAATACCACAAAACTATGCACTGCACTGCACTTTCTCATCACAATCTCCCGAGTTTCTCCGCCATTCCCTCTCTTTTTGTTTGGCTCAATTCCGGTTCGCTGCAAGACTTTCATTTACTGCCTCTTACAACTTCAACTCCAGTGCCGCGACTACTTCTTCCGCAACCAGGTTCAATCTCAAAGCTCGATGCAACAGGCTCCATTCTGCGACATCAGCACTGTGCGTTTCTCATTTCATCTCAGCTCCCATGAGTCCCTACTAAATCAGAGTTCACCAAAGACAAGCCACACTTCACTACAATTCACTAAACCACCAAAGACATTACGAAGTTACGCATTTGAGTCTCACTTGCCACTGCAACTCCAAGGGCAGCAACCAACACCAACATTCCATGTGGCTCAACCATCTAAAACCTATATCACCATTTACACTTCTGCGAATGAACCTTCTTGGCTTCACCGGCTAATCCTCTCTTGTGCTGCAGTGTTCTTCAAATCCAACACAAACCCATTGTCTTCTGATCCGAGCTTGATCAATAGTTGTAATTCTTCTTACAAGCTCAAACACCATTGACCTGCCGGATAACAAACCCAATGAGAAGTAACATCAACCATCTCCATTATCATCCACAGCTCCGTAATTCATATCAAATCCAAACAACCTAACATACATCTAGCACAGAAACACCAATTCATTCGCATTTGCACTTAGCAACAACATTTTCTATCAACATATACCACCACGAAGATCAGTTCTCATTCACCACTGTCATCTACAACCACTCATCTCATAATCTTTTAATCACTCCCCAAAAGCGTCACAAATTGCCAATTCTTCTTTGTTTCTCTCAGTTTCATACGCCATAACCTTTGACCCTTGTGATTCCGGCTCTTGTTCTCTCAGCATCATCCTGCAGCTCTAGTTTCATTAATTTGGGCCTAACCATGAGCCCATGTATTATCACAGCAATACTTCAATAAGCAACTCGATTTCTTCTAGAGCTTCCCTTGTTCAAACTCACTGTGACATCAATTTCACCAACCTTGAAAATCAATCCATCATTCATATCAATCAACATTCATAAACTCTACAATTAATCCGGCTTCCATTCTCTGGCCTGTTTTGCAGCAGAACTCGAGCTCAAAACCACTTTCCTTGCTGCACAATACGAACTGGACACACCCATATTCACAAATCAGAAACCCCTCAATCATCTCCTCCTTATTAGCACCAGAAATGAAGTGGTGAAGGATAAGCAGATAGGTAAACCAGAAACCCTAGTTCTTCATTAATCTTCTCTTCATCATCTCAAGAACCATTTTCATCAAGAAAACTCAGTTATTCTTCATGCGGAATCGAACCCACATTCGAATTGAGTTTCACCCATCTTATCTCATCACCATCTCCACCAGAGGTCTTCTCTACAAACCCTAACCTCATCTCAATTCAGCAGATCCATTCACTCAATCGCACACATACCAACTTAAATCGATTTCACACATAAGATGAAAATATTGATTGAGACTCGAACCCCCATCGATCTCCTATATTTCAACTCCAAATTGTCTCCTCTCTCAGATTTCAAACTCGTGGTCTCTCATTTTCCATCTCTCGGATAAAACGCACGACCAACATGAAGGAGAAATGGTTTCCTCCGAATTTCAGGTATCAGGTAATAACCCGATTAGATTGACATTCTGGCACCCGGGACTCTGGATAAGGGCTACCATGAGTTGTTTGGCTTGTCGGTTTGAGTCCGACAGTGCCCTAATGCTCAGTTCAATTGTCGGTTCTAGGAGGCCCACGTTCATTCTTCACCTCCTCCTTACGCACAACTTTGTGGGCTTCTAGGATCGCTCCGCCTAGGAATTGATGTTTTGCCTTTTACACTCCAAATGAATGATTCTCTTCTTTTTGCTCCACATGACTCCAAAGTACCTGATTAGGTCAAAAGTAATCATAAGATACATAATTCACACGAAAAATAACAAAGAAAGCGTAACTACTAGATAGTAAATTAGGTGTATTCTACACCTATCAAATTCCCCCACACTTAGACTTTGCTAGTCCTCGAGCAAATCAAACAAAATTTATTCTAAAGGATACATACAACTCCGTGTCGTTGAGGCTACGATCACTTTTAGCATAAATAACAAGCCTTTAAACCCCTAGGTGTCCCTAGTGGACGAGTTATAGTCTCGTGAAGGTTTACTAGAGATATACCCACAAACCTATTTTTCCAACTTACTAGTTCTCCAATGATAGCATTCAACGCGCTAAGAAGACATAGAGATTGCACACTAGTCATAAGAGTTAGACACATAAATGAACACAATCTCATCCTTAAAAGTTGAGAGAGAAATAACCATCCCTTCTCGGCTTAAAAATTCGGGTTCGGGTGATCGAAGTCTCATTTCTGCCTCACAAGAAAGGGTTTTATGATATTGCTCTCAATAAAAAAAACTTTTTATGGGTCACACATGTGTCCATGTAGGAATGAAGAGAGAATCTGCGACACGTTGAATGGTAGGAAGGCAAAACCCTCCTAATGTTTTGAAAACCCACATCTTTTATAATTTTGAAAACCCATTTTCTGACGCATCTCTCTGAAATCAACCACTTAACGAAGGTGGGGAATATGATTACTTACCTCGTTATCCCGTTCGCGTCTTGACTAGTACCACTCTCACAGCATCCATAGAAACGTCTTCCTTCGCCTCGTCTTCTTCATCTTCTTGGTCTTCGTCTTCGGTCTTCAACTCTTGATGATAACTCTTGAACTTCGTAGAATCTTGACAATATGATTCTTTCCTCTAATTTCTTGTTGCTTGAAACTTCATTATAGATATTCCTTCTTCCCTTGGCTTTATTGGAAGAATACAAAACTAAAAACGAACTATACAAACCCAAAATTTTTTTTTTTTTTTTTGAGACATAAAAAATAAAACAAATACAAAATAAAAACGAAATAAAACAATAAAACTAATAATGAACCTAAAGAAATTTTCTCTTGTCTTTTTTTTTCTTTTTTCTTTTTTTTTTCTTTTTTTGAGACAAGAGAAAGTAAAATACAAATAAAATAAAAAAGTAAGTACAAAGGCCATGGTGTAAGTACTTTAAAGCAGTTATTCACAACTTATATGTCTTGATATCTTAAACTTCTCGAACTACGGTAGGCCTCGGGGAAGTGTGTTTATATTTTATAGCCTACGGTGATAACCGCAAGTGCACGGCGTCTATCGGAGACGCGGCAAGTACGGATCGATCCACAGGGACTTGTGGTGCTATGTGTTTGATCTAATGGCTTGCTCTACTGAATTCTAGTGAAGTGTGTAACATAAATTGAGGTTTGTCGATGCGACTAGGTTGAAATGTTGTGGGAACTAAGTTGCTAAAGCCAGAGTGTAAAGGTTGTAAAATGCTAGGGTAATCAACTCCACCTCCCGATTTAATACTAAGGCAACATCTATTCAATCTTATGCTCTTGCTCCTTTCCAGGGAAGGATACAAGTGAAAGTTATGTTAACTACTATCCCTAACTCCCCCTAGTATAGAGTGTCTTCTTACAGTACACTCTATCACAGGTTAGTTCATTCAAGCAGCTAAGTTGTTCTTCCTAAATCATTAAAGCTCAACAAGTGCAATAAAAAGATAGTATTTGAATTAGCATGCAATCAGGGGTTTCATCTCAACCCCAGCTAACTAAATTAGAACATTCAAAGAAACAATAAAGCACAAATTACACTACAATGGTGCTCACAGCCAGGCATGAACCCTAAAACATCTTCTTCATCTTCTATTTATACATGCAAAACTTTCCCAAACCCTAAAATTCTTTATAATAGAAATTAAATTAAATCACCTCTCACCCACGTCTCTGAATCGCTTTCCTCTTCTGTCAATCGCCTCTGAGAACGCCATGCATGGTTGTTGGATAACCCTAGCTTCTAGTCATCTCTAAATTAGCTTCTAGAGTTGGTAGAAGCTAAGAAAGAGATAACTCGAGGTAGAGGGGTGGGGGAACTCTTGGTGCGTTTGATGATGATGGCGGGGGTAGGGAGATGGTGGTGATGATGGCTTTGTGGTGGTATGGGTGAAGGAGGTGGAGGTAGGGTTTAAGGTGGGGGAATAAGAAAGAGAAGATGGAAGAGGAGAATGGGGGAGTTGGTCGAGAGGGTATAGGGTTAGGGTATTTTCTTGTGAAGCATGTGCATCGTGGGAAGATGAGGAGGCCTCCAGCGTTGGATGAAGCAAAGTGCGATCCAGAACAGCTGAGGAAGTATTGAGGTAGATTTGGTGTTGAGCGGAGCATCGAGAAATAGATGTGAGCGGAAGGAGCGACCGTATGATGCAGCTCAGGCGAGATCTCAACGGCTCGGGCTGCGCGGGTTCGGCTCCGGGTCGTGGGTAGCTCCAGCCCATGTCTTCCTTGTTGGGTTGCAACTGACAAGGCCCAGGCTTTAATTATCTGCTCCATAGATGCTCGACTCCAATTCTTGCTCTTTTTGGCTCTCAGTTCTCCGAGCTTTATTTATTGCCTAAAAACACAAAATTAATTAATACAAATATTTATTCTTGAAAACAAAGAAAACACGAGAACGGGATAATATCTCAGTTTACAGGCACAAAAGATGAGCTAAATGCCAATAAAAAGGTGTATAAATATGCACTATTTAGCACTCATCAAATACCCCCAAACCTGAATTTTACTTGTCCTCAAGTGAAACAAAATTAAGAAATCCTAACTATACCCCTGTCGCAGGGTCTCTCGAATGCATTTAGCGTATGCACTAAGCCTTTAAACCCCTAGGTGTCCCTAGTGGACGAGTTGTAGTCTCGTGAGGGTTTACCGTGAGGTGTACCCACAAAACCTTCTCCAACTTCGTAGTGTAAAAGAGTCTCAAGCCTCCAAGAAGCTATGAGGACATAGAGTTTCGCATGCTAAGAATGAAGTTAGAACTACCAAAGAACACATTCTCATCCTTAAGTGTCGAAATGAGAAGTAACCATACCATATGAAAGAATTCGGATTCGATTGTGATCATAAGTCTCAACTTCGCCTCACCATTAGGGTTTTATGATAATTGCACTCAAAAGATCGCTTTTTTAGTCTCTCATGTGTGCGGTGAGGAATAAAGAGAGAAATCCCGCACACGTTGTAGGTAAGAAGGATAACCTTCCGAAATAAAATAACGGAAACTCCACGGAGGTGTGGACAAAAAGAATCTTTTCTGATGATCTCTAAGAAAGGAAATCAACCATTAGCAAGGATGGGAGTACTCACTTACCTTTTCACCCGATCGGCAATTAATATCACTCTCTCATAGGAAACCATAGAAACGTCTTCAATCTTCGGTCTTCAATTGTAGATGACGAACTTCTGAACTTTACAAAAACTTGACATTTTTTTTTTTTTTTTTTTTTTGGTTACAATAAAACGATAAACTCAATTTTTCACAAACTTCATTAATTCTCATCCTATTTTCTTTTCTTTTTCTTTGTTGCACGTAAACCTTGACTATCTCAACTTTTCTTTCAATATTCGATGATGCTCCGCTTGTTGACGATGATGTGTTTCTATGGGTCTTGCTGATTGAGAGAGAGAGTGATGCTAATCGCAAATCGATATTTAGAAGGAGTTTTCATCTTTAGACGTCACCCTCATGATTGACAAAAACTAGCACTCAAGAGATCAAAAGTAGTCAAATTGGTGCGGTTGGGTAGCTCACCATTCCTACCCTAATTGATGTACGGTGATACACACTCTAATGCCTTTCTAGAAAGTTGCAAAAATCAAGGTTGGTGCCTCACTTGATGTAAATTGGGTAGTCTCCACTATGGGTGATCACAATTCTACTACCGAATATCTAAACAAAGACCTAGTTCGCTTCTCCGGATGGTTAAATCCAACTTTAACGCTCTAATCAACTAAGGAACCCGATTGTGTTCTCCGCACATTTCTAACTTCGTTATTTCGGTCATTCTCTATGTAAACATATCTAGAAGCATGCTAGTGACTTAAAATCTCTAAAATTTTGAGGTTTTTAAAAAAACTTTTTTTTTTTTTTTTTTTTTTTTTTTTTTTGAAAATAAAAGATTAAAAAGACTAAAAACTCTATATGCAAATGCACCCCAAACCTAAATCAAACATTATCCTCAATGTGTCAACAGATAGAAAAAATTAAACAGTCACATACCATGAGAACTATCTAAAAAGAGAAAAGGAAGAGATTACTGGGATGTCGGCGGAAGCAAGGTTGGAGCTTCATTAATCAAGGCTAGAATCCAACATTCTCAAATGGAGATCATATCGGATTAGCACAATATATGCACAAGAAGACTCAACCGATTCAAGAAAAGAAAATTTAACAAGTCCTACTAGATTATATACAATGAAAATTCTCCATATACTAACAATCTAAAGAGTTGAGGATCAACCCAATAGAAAATATATACAAAACAACAACAGCCTTACACAAATATAACATGATAGTGCAAGTAAGATCAGTACATATGAGAAGGATTTTCCCCAAACCTAAACTTGTCAACAGTGTGCTTTTGAGAACAAAATTTTGCAAAATTAAAGGTACATCATGCACAAGGTCTAACTCAAAATGAGTTTTGCTAATATGGCAGTGACATACACATTCCAAGCTGGCTCCTTAAGAGTGTTATACTTTGATGCGAAATAGTCCAAGAGGACTTGGGAAGCACAAAGTTCTAGGCCTAAATTAGGCATTTAGAAAAGTTGGTTTTGCAATTTTGTTACAAACTACACCTAGGTTTGGTGGAGGAGTTTCAATTTGTGACTCAGAGAGAGGTTAGGTACATCTAAGTTGTTTTCATGTATAAAATCATTTGCACCATCACACACTTTCCTAAAGTCAGAAGAGGGTAAATCATGTTCACCTGCATATAACAATTCATCAATCTCCATGTCATACTCATCGAGGAGGCAACATGTTGTGACATGGGCAGGGAATCGACACAACAATAATATCATGATCCAAAAGAACATTAGTGTCAACAGAAGATTCATCCTTTCCTAAGTCACAAATAAGTTGTGAACATGCTCACAATCACCGAAGAATTTCACAAACCAAGCTCGAATCAATATCACATATATGAATGTTAGAAGAAGTATCATTCATAGGGTTCTAAGAGACGCCTAACGTCTCTGAACCAAAAGATGCCATCATATTTTCTGCATGCATATGCTCTTCTAACATATCATAATCATCCTCATCATCATAACAAAAATATATTTCCCTATTAGCATTTCTAGTATACTCATTTACCTCTAGATTAGGTTCATATTCGTGTTAAATGCATGAGTAGGAAGAGAAACACTATTTTCAAGATTTTCTTTATTAGGGACAATAATCATTCTATCATGAACTGCCTTCCATTCTTCTTTTTCTAAATGAATCAGGTTCATCTTTAAGAACATGTGACATTGTTCAATGGAGGGAGAGTCTTCAATAGTGGGTATGCATGTTTCATATGAATAATCATTAAATGGTTGTGCACATGGTTCACTAGAGAAGGGATGATCATGCATGTTGCTATATGGATGGTCATGTATTGATTCAGTTCAAGCCTAGCATTTTGCTCCATGAGAGTTTCCATTAGTGATTGTAAACAAGGAGTCGGGAGTATAAAATTGTTCATCTCACCGTGGTGACTGATACATGTGCTCATGATGGTTAGGGTATGAGTACTCAAGGTCAGGAGCCCCGAGAAGGCTCATAATACTCCCTAAAATCATTATGGTCTGTGGGGGTTTCATATGGTGAAGCATGCCCGTATGCAAGCTCTCTAATTGATTTGTTTGTATCCCCGATTGCATACCAAAATCCGACATGATTTAGCACTCAAATTGAACTCAAGCCCAGTTGTAGTGGACTTAATTTGGATTATTGGTTTCATTTGGTTTATGTGGGCTTGCTTTGGTTTTGTGGGCTTGTTGTTTGGTTTTTGGTGGGCTGTTTGGTTTTGTGGGAATGCAGGTTGTGTTTACAGCCCAGGTCTTGCGGATCAAAATGGTATGGCTCAGTGGTTGCTTGGAAAGCCTGGTGGTTGCACAGCTTGGTTTGTGGGCTTCAGTTTTGCACAGCCCAACTATGAAGGCTAGGTTAGGTGGGCTTGAGTTTGGTGCAGAAGCAGAGCCCAGGTATGTAACGACCCAGGATGCAAACAGCGTGTGTGCACGCCCACGAGATGTGGGCTTCGGTTTAGGGTGGCAAGTTAGCGCCCAGGTTGGTTTGCAAAGCCTAGTTGCTCAATTTAGGAGAAACCTAGTGTATGTGAAATTTGGTCTATTGCACAGCCAAGTGCAACTTTCAGGTGGTTCGGCTTGTGCAATGCCACAAACTTTGCAATTCACAAAGACAGAAAGCAGGCTTGTGCCACGATTGACACAACTATTTGCAGCCTGTGTTCTCAAAAAATTTGCAGCAAGACAATGGTTGACTTATGTGCTCGAGACAAAGACAAAGAGCAATACAAGACAAAGACACTGGCTTGGCAAATCCCAAGGAAATAAGATGCACAGTGACTAAAGGCAATTCAGCTCACCTATGATGTTAACACGAGAACAACAAATTCAAGGAATGACACCCAATTTCTAGCATTCGGGAGACACAAAGACAAGAAACTTATGTTATGTGAGCTTATAGTTTATGCGAGCTCGGTGAGACACGTTTCTCAACAAAATCACACAATTTCTTAGCACTCGGGGTGCTTGGATAGTGCACATCATAGCTTAGCACAGCAAGTGAGAGTTTATGCACGGGTTATGACTAATTACTTGCTAGAGGTAGACAGCATATGCACAAAGACAAGTTATGTGCTCAAATCCACACAGAACATACAGCACAGGTCGGGGTTATGCTCGGGGGTATGCCTGTGGTTCACACAAATGCTACAGGATGATCGGATGAGCAATGCTTTGCAAACTATCAGCGATTTATTTGGTCATGAGGATGGTTGATGTCAACTCACTCGATTGACCTCAACGATTCAGTTTTGGCTTTGTATCTAACTTGGCTATCCAAGTTGTAGATCCAACTCACAGCAGAAGTTTGGATTGAGCGGTGGTAACTGAAAGGTGAGCAAGAGAGGATGTTTGCGGGGCTAGTTGTGGGGTTTCGCAAAAGTGGATGGTGCACTGATTATGCAAAGTCTCGGGCAAAAGCAAGCTACAACCCAAAGACTCAAAAACTTAGAATTTGCAAATTCCGGATGTTGGTGATCTATCCTAGTTCTGGGGTGAAATCTTAGGCGAGGAAAAATAGGTTCTAAGCACAGTTCAAGCTAAGTCTAATCACGAGTTGCAACTTAGAGTTTAAGAAAAGTCTAACCTAGCTACGGTTTAAGTCTGTTTGCAAGCAACATCAACTCGAGCATGCAAATTTCATTCGGCAAGGAGTTCTGGGGCATACATTCAATGACTCGGGCAAGGCGGATACACAACAGATTGAGTTTAACAATTATAGTACAGATCAAGCGATTATATTCTCAACTCGGATGTGCACAGGGCAGATTTTTGAGCATGCACGGTTGCAGGACAAATTTTCGTTATTGATTTTAAAAAAAGCACCTGATTTAAGCAAGAAAATCTCACTCGAGATCATGCAAGATTGCAAGTCGGGTGGAGCAAGCTATATATACAACATTTCGAGATCATGCAAACATGGCGACTTAGCATTCAAAATGGAAATTGCGGTGGAGTCACC
This sequence comes from Papaver armeniacum, assembly GCA_023531295.1. NCBI lineage: Eukaryota > Viridiplantae > Streptophyta > Magnoliopsida > Ranunculales > Papaveraceae > Papaver > Papaver armeniacum. The sequence goes on from JAJJWW010009240.1 coordinate 10,085, forward strand.
AACACATTGCGGCCAAGATGGTCATGTCTTCCGCAACTATGCTCAGTTTCTTTGTTCTTTCTTTGGGAATATTTGGATTAGATGGGATTGGACTAAATTGGGGTTTGGTGATGCTCAAAGGCCAACCACCAAAGCAAGAGCAAAGACTAAGCTATAATCTTCTTTGCTTCAAGCTATTGCTAAAGTGCCAAAGGCAAATTAGCGGAAAGCAAAAAAATGATAAAACTCAAGCAAAATGCGAGCAAAAACAGTGAACTCAACAAACTTGCCGAGCAAAAATATGGAAAAACAAAGATGTTAGCAAATGGAAAAATAGGATGATTACAAGCAAAAATATGCAAAAGTAAGATGATGTATGCAAGATGAGACTAAAAACTCGGAAAAATTCAAACCAAAAGCTCGGACAAACCAAGTCCCAGCGGCGGCGCGCAAAAACTTGGTAGGCCTCTAAGTGTGTTTATATTTTATAGCCTACAGTGATAACCGCAAGTGCACGGCGTCTATCGGAGACGCGGCAAGTACGGGTCGATCCACAGGGACTTGTGGTGCTATGTGTTTGATCTAATGGCTTGCTCTACTGAATTCTAGTGAAGTGTGTAACATAAATTGAGGTTTGTCGATGCGACTAGGTTGAAATGTTGTGACAGTGAACTAAGTTGCTAAAGCAGAGTGTAAAAAGGTTGTAAAATGCTAGGGTAATCAACTCCACCTCCTGATTTAATACTAAGGCAACATCTATTCAATCTTATGCTCTTGCTCCTTTCCAGGGAAGGATACAAGTGAAAGTTATGTTAACTACTATCCCTAACTCCCCCCTAGTATAGAGTGTCTTCTTACAGTACACTCTATCACAGGTTAGTTCATTCAAGCAGCTAAGTTGTTCTTCCTAAATCATTAAAGCTCAACAAGTGCAATAAAAAGATAGTATTTGAATTAGCATGCAATCAGGGGTTTTATATCAACCCCAGCTAACTAAATTAGAACATTCAAAGAAACAATAAAGCACAAATTACACTACAATAGTGCTCTGCAGCTGTGAGGCATGAACCCTAAAACATCTTCTTCATCTTCTATTTATACATGAAAACTTTCCCAAAACCCTAAAATTCTTTATAATAGAAATTAAATTAAATCACCTCTCACCCCGTCTACGAATCGCTTTCCTCTTACGTCAATCGCCTCCGAGAACGCCATGCATGGTTGTTGGATAACCCTAGCTTCTAGTCATCTCTAAATTAGCTTCTAGAGTTGGTAGAAGTTAAGAAAGAGATAACTCGAGGTAGAGAGGGGTGGCAGGTACTTTGGGTGCGTTTGATGATGATGGCGGGGTAGGGAGATGGTGGTGATGATGGCTCTGGTGGTGGTATGGGTGAAGGAGGTGGAGGTAGGGTTTGCGCAGGTGGGGGAATAAGAAAGAGAAGATGGAAAGGAGAATGGGGGAGTTGGTCGAGAGGGTATAGGGTTAGGGTATTTTTTTGTGAAGCATGTGCATCGGGGAAGATGAGGAGGCCTCGGCGAGCGTTGGATGAAGCCGGGTGCGATACGAACGGCTGAGGAAGTATTGGGTAGATTTGGTGTTGAGCGGAGCATCGAGAAATAGATGTGAGCGAAGGAGCGACCGTATGATGCATCAGGCGAGATCTCACTGGCTCGGGATGAGCGGAGTTCGGATCCGGGTCGTGGGTAGCTCTAGCCCATGTCTTCCTTGTTGGGTTAAACTGACAGTTCGCGGGCTTTGGCTATCTTCTCCATAGATGCTCGACTCCAATTCTTACTGCTCTTTTGGCTCTCGGATTCTCCGAGCTTTATTTATTGCCTAAAAACACAAAATTAATTAATACAAATATTTATTCTTGAAAACAAAGAAAACACGAGAATCGGGATAATATCCGATTTCGAGCACAAAAGATGAGCTAAATGCCAATAAAAAGGTGTATAAATATGCACTATTTAGCACTCATCAAACTCTCATCCTTGATAATTTTTTCACTTATGTACTATAGTCTTCAACTTATAAAAATTTTGCTCCTTGTTTTGTTGCTTTACTTGAATCTGAAATATGCTCAATTTTGTACCGTTGCTTGTAAACCATGAACGTGTTCAACTTTCCTTCAAATTTGTGATGCTCCTCTTGTTGATGATGATGGTGTTTCTATGGACTTGTTGGTGTAGAGAGAGATAAGGTGGATGGTGCTAACTGCGAACAAGATTACAAGTGGTATGTAAGTTAGCAATTCGATGTCACCATCATGGTTGATAAAAATAGCACTCAAGAGATCAAAATAGTGCTTCTATGGTAGGAGGTTGGGCAGCTCACCATTCTGCCCGGAATTTACGTACGGTGACACACACTCTAAAAGCACAAATTTAGACAGGTACAAAAAAAATTGAAGGTTGGTGCCTCACATTATGTAACATGGGTATTCTCCACTATAGGGGATCACTGCTCTAATAACGAATTCAGTCTGCACCTTATTTGCCACTGGCATGGTTAAATCCAACTTTAACTCTCATACAATTAAGAAACCCGATCATGTTCTCTGTCATCTCTAAGTTCAATCACTATTATGAGATTCTCGATGTAATCTTAGCGACATGTATACTACGTGACTCTAAACTAACCATAAGTTGGAGTTTTCTTATTCACTAGTTTACACAAAAGTTGAAAAATTGCAAAAATTTACAACGCAAACCACTCCCCCACACTTAAACTTTACATTGTCCTCAATGTAAATTGAATCGTCCAAAGAAAGTCAAGGTGGGAAATTTTATAACAATATGCGACAAGAAAAAATACAAACAAGAAAAGAAAAATTAAAAGATAAGAGATACAAAACCTATGGGTTGCCTCCCATGTAGCGCTTGGTTTATAGTCGTCAGCCCGACTATATCCTTGCAAGAGTCATTCTCATTATACCAACAATCTGAAAAGTTGGGGATCCTTCCATAGAACCTGTTTTGCAAACACTAGCTTCACACAAATATTAGTAATATAAAACAGAAATAAAGCTATTAACCGATAAAAGCTTCCCCCACACTTATACTTGTCCACACTTGGAAGTGTATAAAGAATATAGAAGTCGGGTACTTCCACGGTTTCTTGTTCTAAAACCTGCATAGTATGAGAATCAAGTATCTCTAATGGAGGAAATCGAGAAACAAAGTCATTCAACAATATTCTCGAAGCACATAAATTCAAACCAATAAGAGGTAAAGGAGAAGAAACAATAGGCAACGGGTTAGACAAACCTATCACAATCTCTTGTATCACGCAATCCTCTTCATCCTTAAAAAACTCAAGTGAATTATTCACCTCTTGTATATCATGGTCCTCTATCAAACCTTGCAACCATTCTTCGTCCGTTTCTGCCTTAACCAAAGTATCGACATAAACATCATCATTACAATCATTTGCAAGCTCAATTGGGTCTTCCACAATATTGGTCAAACCGGTCTCATTCTCAACACACTCCTCTTTGTTGTAAGGCACATACTCTTTTGCGGATCCAAATTTTATTATAAGAAACTTTTTTAGAACACTCGAAAATGGATCATCCTCAAGATCCACCATTTGAATAGGCTCTTGATTATTATTAAGATCAATGCTTGAGTAATCAACACAAGTGTCGACATATTCCTCTTCGTCTTCATCTTGATCCCAAAAAGACTCCATTGTACACTCCTCGGGGATGTCACCATGAGTTGGTTCAAGCAATGTATCATAATCACCGTCACTATCATAGTCAACATAAGATTGGTCCTCGCTGAATTTAATGTGGCTAATCTCGAACTCATCCTTTTGAATAGGTGAATGATCATTATTACGATCAAGAGTTGAGTTAACTACACAATTATCAACGAAAGTGCCCAAGGATTGGCCTTTTTCAACATTAGCATCAATCAAATATTCATCACAAACCATATGCACATTAGAATTATCCATATCTTCCTTGCATTGATCAATTCCTCTTCGCAAGCTAGCAATACCTTCACGAAGTTCTTGGAGTTGCTCGTTTGTAGTCTCTTTAGCTTTTTGAAATTCTTCTTGTAAAAAGTTGGAAACTTTGTCGATAAAGTTAGAGACTTTTTGTTCACGAGCATAAGAGTCCTCCCAACCTTGTGGTTGTTCCCCGCCATAAGGTTGTTGAGGAAAACCATAAGGCTCCATGGAGTATTGGTCATAACCAATGAATTGGTTTTGATTATACCCCTGGAATTGGTAGTTGTCGTATTGTTGAGGTTGTTGAAAACCGTATCCATTCTCATAATATGCTCCTTCCATGAGAAACAAGCACCTGAAATAAAATTCTCAAACCAAGGTTAAAACCCAGAAAATAAGAAAAACTAAAACAAAAACAATAAGAAACCAAAAACAATTGACAACCGCTACCTCCCCGGCAACGGCGCCAAAATTTGATCGGTTGTCAGCCGACACAAAAATAAATTACACTTTCTTACTACTCAAAATATATTATGAAGCAAGGGCAAGAAAGGATCGTTCCCACAGAGAGGTCTTGGTTGTCAATATGTTTCGGTTTCCTATAAATAACAATGGGGGGTTTTGTGATTTTTATATAATAAACTAAATAAAAGCAAACAATAAAGGTAAACACGCAAATCAAGAATGAGAAAGTATTGGTCATGGATTTCGTCTTCAATCACAAACGTGTTTTCTACACAATAATTAGAATTGATATTTTAATCTCAACTTTTATCAAAGGCCCTAGAATACCTTGATCGCAAGAATATCCCGCTAATCTCCCCTTGTCATCAACAAACACATTAAAAGATGCGAATATGAATTCTATCTAAAAGAACAACCTAACGTGTAAAAGCACTAATCAAGTTTAATTCCCTAGATGCATTAGGTTTTATGAAATCAGGCCAATCAAAGCAATCGAACGTGTAAAAGCACTAATCCGATTTAACAAAGGTTATGGTTCACATATGATCATAAGAATATATCACTACAAACTATAATCATATTTATGCTACTTCAAATCAGGAATCATCACTTTTGCGTATAATAACCCTAATCTAGCAAAAGACATGCATGTGAGTTCTACCAATTTGCAACTTGACAAAACAAACATTCAATCATATGACAATATTAATGGTGAATCATGAACGATAAGATGAGAGAAAACTAATTTATTGAAAAAAAACTCATGTTTGGAAATCCAACTAATCCATAACCAAAAGAAAACTCTAGCTCATATTCATGGAGTTCATAACAAGAAGAAAGAGAAAAGACTTCATGTTTCTAAACCCTAGAAAACAAAGTAGAGGCAAAAAGATAAAAAAGAGATAATAATAAAAGATATCCCTCTAGTTGTAAAAGTCTTTCCTTTAAATAGCTCTCTTGTTTCCAAAATTAGGTCTAATCTTCAAAAGTCCACTAGATAGAAGTCCTCCAAGCCCATGTGTGAGAAAACCCATGTAGAAAATATGCCCAAAAAATATGTCGTGGGAAAACTCGGTATTGTGGTCGGAACTTGGTCGGAAAAGTCGCTTGACAAACTATTTGGGTGTGTGGCAAAGTCAACTTAGGTCATGGCCAAACGAGTCAACTCGGTCGCACTGAGTCAACACGGGTCAGCCGAGTCAACAAGGTCACCGTACATTACTGATGAGTTAATTCTGGCCAAAAAGTTGTTTTGCCTGGCCCTAACCCTCTGTTGCGCCATCATAATGCATTAGTCATTTCAATCCCAGCCATAATGGCCTGCACACTTCTCTGTCACTTCCAAAAGTCAACTTCATTTGCACTAACCTCCTAGTCCATTACAACAGCATCACAACTGCTCCACTGCATCTCAGCTCAATTTTCTTGCTCAGCTCAGTCCAATTCCATCCTTGCCTTGTCCACCATTGCCATGATCACTGTGAACACTGACTGACGTTCTTCTTCCCTGTTTATACAGCACTACCATCTCAAGCTCCAACAGCAACTCTGCATTGCATTACGCCACAACACCACAAAACTATGCACCTGCACCTGCACTTTCTCATCACAATCTCCCTGAGTTTCTCTGCCATTCCCTCTCTTTTCTGTTAGCTCAATTCCCAGTCATTTGCCAAGACTTTCATTTGCTCGCACTCTTACAACTTCAACTCCGGCTGCTGCGACTACTTCAAGAAACTGATTCAATCTCCAAAGCTCATTGCAACTTGACTCCATGATGAGTGCCAAATAGTGCATATTTATACACCTTTTATTGGCATTTTACTCATCTTTGCGCTTAGAAATCGGATATTATCCCGCATTCGTGTTTTCTTTGTTTTCAAGAATAAATATTTGTATTAATTAATTTTGTGTTTTTAGGTAATAAATAAAGCTCGGAGAATCTGAGGAGCTAAAGAGCGAAGAATTGAAGTCAAACATCGATGGAGCGAGATAGCCAAAGCCTGCGCGAAATCGGTTGCAACCCAACAAGGAAGACTTGGGCTAGAGCTACCCATGACCCGGATCCGAGCCCGCTCACTCGAGCCATTGAGATCTCCCTCGGCTACATCCAACGGTCGCTCCATCACTATACATCATCTCTTGATGCTCAGTGCAACACCTGATCTCTCCAAAACCGTCTACATCCATGAGCCGTTGGGATTTCTGCTCTTCATCCAACGCTCGGTGCGGGCGTTCTCATCAACAATGATGCACCCGCTTCACAAGAAAAGAGACCCACACCCTATACCCTAATCGAACCAACCCATTTCTCTCCATCTCTCTCTTTCTTCTCCCCTACCTCTGCAACTTTACCATCCCTCCCCGACCATCTCCCCGCCACCGTCTCCTGCCGCAGCCACCACACCACCAACTCCATCATCTCGACACAACACAACCACCTACTCCGCCACCCTCGTTTTGACTTGTCTCCATCGGCAGCTTCTTCCTTAGAAGCTAGGGTTAAGACAATCGAAACTAGGTTACAACAAATCAAGGGTAGGATGTCTCGAGCTAGAGGAGCAGAGGAAAGCTCGATTCACACGCGAATCAGTATGGGTTCAATTTATTTTCATTAAATTTCTATTTTAATATTAAATTAGGGTTTGGGAATTTTGGGTCGGTGCATGTATAAATAGAGAGTGAAGAACATGTTTTCGAGACACGCCTGGATTAGCCAAGGCGGTCATTTAGATTTAATTTCTATTATCTTTGATTTTAATTTAGTTTTGCTAGGGTTTCATGAAACCCTAATTCCATGTATGAATTCAATTCAGTTTGTGTTGTCTTGAGTGCTTAAATTTAAAGATAACTTCAATCTTAATACCAACACTTTACTCTCACAATGGATACTTTAAATAGATCCATTGTAGTTAGACTACAACTGTGTTGTTGTATTGCAGCTCAACCCTTAGGCCCTAATGCTAATTCCCTTGACTGGTTGTGCTTAATTAGACAACCAGTGCTCCGGGTTAGTAACTTCAGCTGATATTGAAGGATTACAAGGTGAAACTCCTTAGCTAGGTGATGGAATTGACACACCTCACTTGTCTACCATAGGAACAAGAAAACTCAATCTAGTTGAACACATACTAGGAACCAAGTGGTGGAATGAAGACCCAAGCACCCTTTTGTCACTGTTTATACCTTAGTTTAGGTTTATTTCATTTCAACTTAGCCGTTTCGGCACAAAAATATCTGTATTACCATTGTTGTCACTTGTTATCACTTAGAACTCAGTTTAGCAAAGCCTTAGATCAATTAGAGCACCACAAGTCTGTGGTTCGGCCCAGACTTGCCGCGTCTCCGAGTAGACGCCGTGCACTTGCGGTATTACCGCAGGCCGTAAAAATAACCCATCTTCCGGGCCTACCACTCCATTGCGACATC